>JASAND010028116.1:0-155144 GCA_030248195.1 Trissonchulus latispiculum | reverse complement strand
TTTGCCGTTTGAAGGGTCAGTCGGGAGGGGGGTCAAGTGATCGAAAATAAAGTTTTTCAAAAGTGGTTAAATCTGGTATCAAATGAAAGCCCTAAGTGAGCTGAGCAACTTTTGTCATAAAACTGCATACGCAAAGTGGCTGTAGAGTGCTGTGGTGGGGTGGGGTAAGGACTTAGCCGATTTTGGGTAAAAAATAAAATTTTTCAAAAGTGGTCAAATTTGGTATCAAATGAAAGCCCTAAGTGAGCTGAGCAACTTTTGTCATAGAACTGCGTACCCAAAGTGGCTATAGAGTGCTGTGGGGGTAGTGCTGTGGTGGGGTGGGGACTTAGGCGATTTTGGGTCAAAAATAAAATTTTTCAAAAGTGGTCAAATTTGGTATCAAATGAAAGCCCTAAGTGAGCTGAGCAACTTTTGACATGGAACCATCCACCAAAACTTGCTGTGTCAGATTTATGCCTTTCTCAACGGTAATTTAAAGGATAGGCATAGGCCCAACCCCAACACACATGTTATATATCCCATTTTGTGCCGAGCATTTCTGTTACTTGTGTAAAAATCAGCGAGATCGGAAAAAGTCGATAAAATGAACCCCCCCCCCTCCTTAAGCTTTGATCGATTGTGCCTGGGTGGCTCAATCGGTTAGAGCGTTGGCCTAGATAGCCAAAGGTTGTGGTCTCAATTCCCATCTCAGGCTCGAATTTTTCAGGTCGGAGGTGCTCTGTAGTGACATTTTGCTTTTTCTTTCATTTATAATCTTGTATTTAGATTCTTATTTAACTTCAAACTTCTACTTTTCATTCTTTCGTTGTTTCAGAATTGGCGAACCTGTAGTTTCCAGTGTCCACTCAGCAAAGGGAACCCAAAACTGTGGTTGAGAATGTTTTTGTTTGTTTGTTTTTTGTGATGATTGTATATATGATGATTTCTTATGATTAATTGTACCTATTTTAATTAAATGTACTGGTTCATTATAGAGTTAAGTTTGTTGATTTGATATACACATGATTTTGCTTTTGTAAATATAATTTTTATGTTCTATGATTGTATGGTGATTTATGGTGATTTATTTTCTATTAATTGTACCAAATTAAATGCAATTGTAAATTGATTATTTTGATGAATTTGTCTTTGAACTAACAGTGTAGTGCAAGGTCTTGATGGCATACCTTTAAGGGTTGCAAGCAAGTGGCGGGAAATCGGCATCTCATTTGATTCGGTTGGTTTTGCAGAAAAACGAATTATCGGAAAAAAGATTTTAACCTAAGCTTGAAACTTGGTTGCAATTTGCTGTATAAAAGTCACGAAAACGTTCCGTCTGAACTGAAACTACTTTGTTTCCCATTTCCCCCCACGACGTTGATATTTCTATTTGTAGTGTTGTTTCAGTAGCCCATTTTAGTTTCAGTTTCAGTTTCAGTCGACAACCTGAGTTAATTTCAGTTTCAGTTTCAGTCAGATACCAAAAATAATTTCAGTTTCAGTTTCAGTCGTCATCCCAAAATAATTTCAGTTTTAGTTTCAGTTTCAGTCGCCGATCGAAATTAATTTCAGTTTCAGTTTCAGTTTCAGTCGGTGACGCAAAATAGTTTCAGTTTCAGTTTCAGTCGGTGACGCCAAACAGTGTCAGTTTCAGTTTCAGTCCACGTTTTAGAATAGTTTCTGTTTTAGTCCAGCTTTTTCAGTTGAAGTCATCGCCCAAAAAGATAAATTTCAGTTTTCGCATATTTGGATTTAAAACTGTTGAAGCTGCAGTTTTATTTTAAATCTCAGCTTCTATGTCAGTTCTGAGTAAAACAGTTTTATCTAATATCAGAACAATATATTGTACTTGCAATCCAATCATTTTCTTTGTGAAGAAAAAATTGAGATTCGTTCTGAATTAAGTTTTAATAGTTGCTTGCTGTATTGGCTTTCTCATTAACTAAGTACCTAAACCATATTCGCTTAAGTAAAGCATCTCCCCAAAATGTAAATCTGTTGAGGCCATTAAGCTTCATGGCTGCAATTTGAGTCTTAGCTTCTGGGGGGGGGCACACATCAACCACTTGTGCTTTAAAAAATGTATAAAGCAATTACGCTTTTACATAACTTCCTAGTTTAACTTTATCTAATATGCTGACAGTAAATGATCTGAAAAGTAATACTTCTATACTAATAAAAGAACCTAAAACGCATCACATTCGTTTAATTCTTTCACAAGGAAAACTATTATGGGAAATCTGCAATTGCATTTTACAGAGAACTTAACCATACGCAGAGACTGAAAGGGTCTTGCACGCAGAGACTGAAATGGAGTTTCAGTTCCAGCATGAACTGAAACCGGTTTCAGCTCCAGCTACAAGGAAAGACTTCAGATTTTACGCTGGGACTGAAACTGTTTCAGACTTTTCTAGTTTCAGTTTCAGTTTCAGTCGACAACCTGAGTTAGTTTCAGTTTCAGTTTCAGTTTCAGTCGGATACCAAAAATAATTTCAGTTTCAGTTTCAGTTTCAGTCGTCATCCCAAAATATTTTCAGTTTTAGTTTCAGTTTCAGTCCGTTTTCCAAAATAGTTTCAGTTTCAGTTTCAGTTTCAGTGACTGAAACTGAAACATGTAGAGACTGAAACCTAGTTTCAGTTTCAGTTTCAGCGACTGAAACATCACTATCTATTTGTTTGCGAATTCAGCTGTTACTATGCTTGTTTCAGATTTTTGTCGCGGTTCAGCAGTAAAGGTTTTGTTGTCCCCCTGTTTGTCTTTTGCTTTGTCTTTTTATCAGTCGGTTAGGATTAGGCTTAGGCATCCTTGCTGCACAGTTTCCGACTTCTTAGCTTTAAAGCATTGGGGTGAAAACGGCGGACGTTTGGCTTACTGAGAAGGAAGAAATAGTAGTGGTCTCCAAATCAATCAGACCCGAGTTTAGATTAGATAAATTGGATCCTAGTTTAAAAGCACAATAAATTGATTGAGATTTAGGCACAAGCGTAGCCTTTCTGATTAGTGACTTGTTTTGTCTACGGCTCTCGCTGGTGTTTTGACATGCAACACTTCTCCCCGGAGGGTTTACATGGGTGTAGTTGAAGGAAGATTTACATCAATTGCTCTTGAAGCTGCTATGAAGTTAGCAACACAGAGACAGCGAAAAGTATGTTTGCAATTCAAGAATTTATAGGGCTACAGTTTAGTTGAAATACTGTCATTCGTCGTCGAAGTTATTTTTTGGTTAAAATTAATTAAATTGAATCGAAATAGCACTTGGATCGAGGCATTGGTATCGACCAATTGATCACATAACCTTTCCATAAAATGCTGATGCGCTAAAACAAGTAAATTGAGCAAACGACATGAAAATAAGGAAGTGGCAGCCAGGCATGTGCAGGAGGGGAAGTTCTGGGAAGTTGTTGGTTGTATCAAGAGTTTATAATACCAAGAGTACATAATAACTAAGAGTGTGACAAGCGCAGCACTCTTAGCTATCAAGCGCAGGACATCATCTGCACGATAACGGCCTACCCCCCCCCCCCCCACAATTGAGTACCTGGTGACCCCCCCACAAAACAGACCCTAGTCAGCCACCCCCCCCCCCCCCCCCCACAAAACAGACCCTAGTGGATTTGACCCCCCCCCACAAATCAGACCCTAGTGAAATGACCCCCCCCACAAATCAGACCCTAGTGAAATCCACTAGGGTCTGTTTTGTGGGGGGGGTCACCAGGTACTCAATTGTGGGGGGGTAGGCCGTTATCGTGCAGATGATGTCCTGCGCTTGATAGCTAAGAGTGCTGCGCTTGTCACACTCTTAGTTATTATGTACTCTTGATAATACCAAGAGTGAGACACTCAGCTCTTCCTAATAGAATAAGCTTGCGAGATGCTCGAAACATTAAGGCCAAAATCTCAGGGGGGCTTCTCAGCGTGTAAACATACAACGCTGACATTTTTTGAAAACGGGCGTTTTCGACAAATTAAATACTATAACTTGAGCTAGGAAAATCGTACAGCGATAATTTTTATATCATTATGTTGCGTAGAACGAGATCTTTTTAACGATATAAAAATTATATAGTTCAGTTAAGGTAATCTCTTACAAATCCGGCAACAAGGTAAGGCATTTTGAAGAAATGTTGAAATTCCTAGAATTTTCGGGGAAAGGCTGTTTTTTTGCCAGATTTGTAAGAGATTGCCTGAACCGAGCTATATAATTTTTATATCGTTAAAAAGATCTTGTTCTATGCAACATAATGATATAAAAATTATTACTGTACGATTCTCCTAGCTCAAGTTATAGTATTTAATTTGACGAAAACGCCCGTTTTTAAAAAATGTCAGCGTTGTATGTTTACACGCTGAGAAGCCCCCCGAGATTTTGGCCTTAATGTTTCGAGCATCTCGCAAGCTTATTCTATTAGGAAGAGCTGAGTGTCTTACTCTTGGTATTATCAAGAGTACATAATAACTAAGAGTGTGACAAGCGCAGCACTCTTAGCTATCAGGCCGGGGACATCATCTGCACGATAACGGCCTACCCCCCCACAACTCAGACCCCAGTGACCCCCCCCCCCACTACACAGACCCTAGTCAACCACCCCCCCCCACAAAACAGACCCTAGTGGATTTCACTAGGGTCTGATTTGTGGGGGGGGTCATTTCACTAGGGTCCATTTTGTGGGGGGGGTCATTTCACTAGGGTCTGATTTGTGGGGGGGGGGGTCAAATCCACTAGGGTCTGTTTTGTGGGGGGGGGGGGTGGTTGACTAGGGTCTGTTTTGTGGGGGGGGGGTCACTGGGGTCTGATTTGTGGGGGGGGTAGGCCGTTATCGTGCAGATGATGTCCCCGGCCTGATAGCTAAGAGTGCTGCGCTTGTCACACTCTTAGTTATTATGTACTCTTGGTATTATAAACTCTTGGTTATATATATTAAATGTTTGGCTCATTAATATAATCAACTCATCACTAATAATTTATTGTAATACCTTTCCTTCGACGGGCCATTGTTAGAGAGCCACACAACAAATCGGCCATTCGAAAATGTATTAATTAAAATGTATTACGTCAAAAATTTTAAAGTAATTTAACGCACAAACATGAGTTTCTGGGGTGAAGGGGGTTATACTACCAAGAGTGTATAATACAACTTAAGCCGTTTAAGTAGACACCTTTCACAAAAAACCAGCTACTTAAACTTTAAGTAAAGTGGCGTTTCACAAATACAGGTCTACTTAAAGATTCAGCGACTTAAACTTTAAGCCGTTTAAGTAAAACTGCTTTCATAAAAACTACTTAGTTTAAGTAGTTTAAGCAGACCGCTTAAACGCAGTTCAAAAACAGCGATTTTTAAGCCGCGTGATTACGGAGCTTAAACGACTTAAGGTGCTGGTATCCTTTTGTGCAGTGCTTTTGTGGTGATTTTTCGAAACGCTATAACTTTCTCAATTTTGGGAGTTGGAAAGAGCTTTATACATAGTTTTAAAGCTTATAATCTGTACATTAACATGAGCTTACGAAACTAGCAAAATCGCCTTTTTGGGGCAATGGTACCCCAGAAATCAAAAAATTCAAATTTTTCGAAATTAAAATTTTTTGAAATATTTGAACTCAGTGTGGTCGAAAACACACCCACAAACGATTTCAGCTCGATTAGTGAAGGTTTGGGACTTCTATGGCTGCAGAAAGCCTCTACACAGGATCCGACAGACTGAACATGGCGGTTTCGGCAATTTTTGAAGATTAAAGTTAACATAAAAATTTCTTCACGCGGCAGAATTTCTTGCCATTTGGCACAAATGAGTACTCCTATAGGGCGTCCTTTTATGCCAAATTACAGCCTCATAGCTCGCACCAGTAATAAAATATTCCTTTCGCTAGACAAAATTTTTTAAATTTTGGCCGAAACTTCAACTTTCAACTGTAATTCCCTTAGATGCAGATAAGATACAGACTTCTAGTATTTTTCTGCGGATAGGAGCACATGTGCCAAATCATATTGGTGAATGGCAACCTTGCAGCTAGGGGTTTGCAGCCAGCAGAAATTTTTAATTAATTATGTTGGTAGTTGTGAAAAAGTGGAGGTCGGGCACATAAACGCGACGGCTGCACATGACTGGAAGGCAGCTAAGATCTGAGTACCCGGTAATTTTTTGACCCCACCCATGCTCTAAGTCTTCGCCAAAAATTAGGCAAATCGGACAAATTCGGGGCACCCCCATTTTAGTCGCCCCCCCCTTAACTTAAACGAAGTGGTTTTTGTGAAACCAACCTCTACTTAAAAGACTTAAACGACTTAAACTACTTAGCGTAAGTCGTTTAAGTAGACCCCCTTTCACAAAAAACTAGCTACTTAAACTTTAAGTAAAGTGGCGTTTCACAAATACAGGTCTACTTAAAGATTCAGCGACTTAAACTTTAAGCCGTTTAAGTAAAACTGCTTTCATAAAAACTACTTACTTTAAGTAGTTTAAGTAGACCGCTTAAACGCAGTTCAAAAACAGCGATTTTTAAGCCGCGTGATTACGGAGCTTAAACGACTTAAGGTGCTGGTATCCTTTTGTGCAGTGCTTTTGTGGCGATTTTTCGAAACGCTATAACTTTCTCAATTTTGGGAGTTGGAAAGAGCTTTATACATAGTTTTAAAGCTTATAATCTGTACATTAACATGAGTTTACGAAACTAGCAAAATTGGCAAGAAAACAGCAAAAAAGTTCCGACATGCTGACACCTGGCAGACTGAATATAGACCAAAAATTTTTGAACATCGGTTTCTCAAAACTGTAGAATCGGCCAAAATTTCTTCTTGTGCCATGATATGAAGGACATGTGGGCCGAGGGACATTTTTTGGATTTGGCTTACAAGTCTCAATACTCCAGAAAATCCGGCAAATGCGCGATGACACGAAATTTCGCAACTTTCTATTCAGTTTTCTCACAACTGGAGCTGTTTTAGCTCAAACCAAGAAAAGTGTCCCTCCGCAATAGGGCGATTTTTCATTCAGCCAAAAATCACGCGAATCCATTGGGTAGTTTTTGAGAAATTAATGTTCGAAGCAAAATAATCGCAAATTTGCCAAAATGGTTTTTCGGCGAATTCTCCAGCTTAGAGCAACGAACTCCAGCGAATAGGTATCGATAAAATGCGCAATTGGACGGTGTATCGATTGACTATAAATAAGCCAAAATTGTCTGTAAGATTTGGCAGTAATTTTGAAAAAACTGATTTCTTCAAAAATGGCCATTTTTTGACCTCAAAAGTCGTTTTTGGCTTACACTGCCTTAACCATAGAGGTAGCTCAAAAGTTGTAAAAGCAAAATGTTCACTTTGATGCCCTCTTTCCAGCCATAACAACCAATCCGGTGTAGCGACTATGTACTGAGAGACAATAATGGCAAAAACCAAAACTTTCTTATCTTTACACATAAAAATCCGGGACTGGTCCCAGAATGTTAAAGAGCACGAAAATAATGTATTTGGTAAGTTCCATCCACTTTCATAAAGAATTGAAGCTTCCAGGGTCGAATTTACACAAAGCGGCCAAATTTTCACTCGTACAAAATGCGAAAATGAGGAAAAAACGGGGGGGGGGGGTGTAAAGTGCTCGACTTTTTTTGGAATGTTGTTTTGTGCTCGACGGTTTTTGGAAGCCTTGTTCTTCACGTGCTCGAGTTTTTTAATAGGTAGCTCCCCCTGCTGGTCTGAAAACCTTTGCAAACTACAATCCTACAATCTTTGGAAAATACTATCCTATTCTTACATGGTCCTGTGTCTTCCGAAAGCTACAACCCCTACAACCCCTTAGCTATGCTAAGCAAAGGTGTCTTCAGAAAGCTACAACCCCAACAACCCCTTAGCTATGATAAGCAAAGGTGTCTTCAGAAAGCTACAACCCCTACAACCCCTTAGCTATGATAAGCAAAGGTGTTTTCAGAAAGCTACAACCCCTACAACTCCTTAGCTATGATAAGCAAAGGTGTCTTCAGAAAGCTACAACCCCAACAACCCCTTAGCTATGATAAGCAAAGGTGTTTTCAGAAAGCTACAACCCCTACAACCCCTTAGCTATGATAAGCAAAGGTGTCTTCAGAAAGCTACAACAGGGGTTGTAGCTTTCTGAAGACACCTTTGCTTATCATAACTAAGGGTTGTAGGGGTTGTAGCTTTCTGAAGGCTTCTGTTGGGATTGCAACTTTCTGAAGGCTTCTCTTGGGGTTGTAGCTTTCTGAAGGCTTCTTTTGGGCTTTTATTTTTCTGAAGGCTTCTCTTGGGGTTGTAGGTTTCTGAAGACTTCTCTTGTTGGTTGTGGCTTTCTGAAGGCTTCTCTTGGGGTTGTAGCTTTCTGAAGGCTTCTCTTGGGATTGTAGCTTTCTGAAGGCTTCTCTTGGGATTGTAGCTTTCTGAAGGCTTCTCTTGGGGTTGTAACTTTCTGAAGGCTTCTTTTGGGGTTTTAGCTTTCTGAAGGCTTCTCTTGGGGTTGTAGCTTTCTGAAGGCTTCTCTTGGGGTTGTAGCTTTCTGAAGGCTTCTCTTGGGGTTGTAGCTTTCTGAAGGCTTCTTTTGGGCTTTTATCTTTCTGAAGGCTTCTCTTGGGGTAGTAGCTTTCTGAAGGCTTCTCTTGGGGTTGTAGCTTTCTAAAGGCTTCTCTTGGGGTTGTAGCTTTCTGAAGGCTTCTCTTGGGGTTGTAGCCTTCTGAAGGCTTCTCTTGGGGTTGTAGCTTACTGAAGGCATCTCTTGGGGTTGTAGCTTTCTGAAGGCTTCTTTTGGGGTTTTAGTTTTCTGAAGGCTTCTCTTGGGGTTGTAGCTTTCTGAAGGCTTCTCTTGGGGTTGTAGCTTTCTGAAGGCTTCTCTTGGGGTTGTAGCTTTCTGAAGGCTTCTCTTGGGGTTGTAGCTTTCTGAAGGCTTCTCTTGGGATTGTAGCTTTCTGAAGGCTTCTCTTGGGGTTGTAGCTTTCTGAAGGCTTCTCTTGGGGTTGTAGCTTTCTGAAGGCTTCTCTTGGGGTTGTAGCTTTCTGAAAGCTTCTCTTGGGGTTGTAGCTTTCTGAAGGCTTCTCTTGTGGTTGTAGCTTTCTGAAGGCTTCTCTTGGGGTTGTAGCTTTCTGAAGGCTTCTCTTGGGGTTGTAGCTTTCTGAAGGCTTCTCTTGGGGTTGCAGCTTTCTGAAGGCTTCTCTTGGGGCTGCAGCTTTCTGAAGGCTTCTCTTGGGGATCTTACAGAAGTCGTCATCTTTTTGTCAAACTTATACATGAAATTTCTCGAGCATGCAATAAGTAATTTTACTTAATAGTTAAATTCAAATTTTCTCTCTGGCTTAGACTCCCTCATTTTCCTACTTTTTTCGTTTCTGCTATTTTGTACGAGTGAAAATAGAGCCCACAAAGCGATACCAGCACCTTAAGGGGGGGTACTTTTTTGCCGATTTTTCGACCATCTCCAATTCTGCTCATTTTCACATATTTTTTAGTCCCCATGGGTCCGCGAAACAAGACAAGAGAGTTTTGCAAAATATTGCTTCTATCGTTCTGAACAGGCCCTCAAAGGTGACCTCGACATGTGTTAAACATAGGAAAATGAAAAAGTTAGGTTAAAAAGCTTGTGGCAGAAAAATTTTTCGCAGTGTAAGAGTCAGAACTTTGAAACCTTTTCAGAACCATTAAGGACATATTGTAGAGTGCAGCTATCTCCTCTAAAACGATTCTGTTCAGTATTGGAATTTTGGCGAATTTTTAAAATCAGAATTTTGAAAAATCGCCCATTTTTTGACCATGAAAAACAGGACCTACGGTACTATTTTGCTTGTCCTGAACGATTGGCAAAAGCTACAGAAACGGCCAATAGATAGCTGCACTCTACGCTTAAAACCACGTCTTATGAAAGTACTCGCATGTTTCTATCGTCTACAGTAAGCTCAAAAACTTGCCACAAAAACAGCAAATTTTGCTAAAAATGGCCAATTTTCATAATTTTCACATTCTTTTGATAATTTCTCACTCATTGTGTGGTAAAAATCACCAAACTTGGCAGATTAATTAATATATCAATGTCTGTCACATAATGTGGCAAAAACAAATGCGACGATATTGAACATGACCGCTGTGGCGGCACCTTTGATCCTTATAGGTGAAAATGTCAATTTAAAAATTTTTCCAAATATAGACAAATTGGGTATCAATCGATACCTAATGGAACGAGGAGCAACTTTTCTCATACAACCATGGGTCTAAAATGTTGTCTGTGCAAGATAAAACTAGTTAAAGTTATACTGGGCAGTCCTGCAAGGTTAGGTTAGTGCAGCACTCAAGCATGCATTATGAACGCCTGGATAGTTGGCCTTGAGCCAGGTCTGCACTTAAATATTACCTTAGTAAAGGCTTTAATTTGGTGAATCGGTTAAACCTGTTTTCGGTCGCGTTTGGTCTCCACCTGACCTTGCAGGGCTCATCACCGGAATTTTAAAGCTTTCCGGCTTGAACCTGAATAACTCTGTCACAGTTTGATTTCGAACGCTAATATTCTAACTTATTTTTGAGAACATATGGGGGCATATTATGTGTGAAAATGAGCGAAATCCGTGACTATAGATTTTTGACCAAAGTGACCCCCCCCCCCTTAAACGAAGGAATGCACGTCTGAATGGCCATTTTAAAAGCTTCATAACTTCCGCAATTTTGGGAGTTAATAGGTCATTTATATATCATTCGAAAGCTCATAAGGAGCACATTAATGCTAACATGTCAAAACAACTGTATTTGTTTTTGAAAAATAGGTAGTGTCTAAAAATGGTATGACGCTTCAGCTATTGACTTGAGATAGCAACTCTTTTGGAGATTTTAAATTAAAATTAGCAATTTTTCATTGATATGGTAACACTTTTGACGATGTTTACTTTAAGTAATTTTACGTTGGCTGGGGAAACTATGTAGAACATTTGTGAATATAATTCTTTTACGCCAGTGTGAACTATTTTCTGATATCTCCTTTGATTTCTATTTGAAATTATCTAAAATGAAGAAAATGTAGCGTTATCTTTATGAACGATAAATGAAAAATTGTCCTTTTGTGTAGGAACCTCGGTTCCTTAGCTAAATCTTTGTCCGCCATTAAAATTCAACGTAAAGTCAGTCTTGTCTGAAATTCTGGGGAACTCGGTCGGTTCACGTCTCGGAGCTCTCACTTTTACGACCGTCCGTCCAGCACTGGGAGTTTTGGGGGTGGACGCCCTCCACTTGGACTTGTCTATTCTGGTTTGTTATTTCATTTTTGTTCTGCTATTTTGTTGGAATTAGTTCTGGAAATTTCTATGCTTTAGAACTGTAAATTCTGTTTTCCTATCATTGCTGTAAAATTTATATTTTGCCACAACAGTAAACTCACGGTACTAAAATAGATTGCCGGCGCCTGCTGTAGTTGGTCAGGGATTTAGCGAGTTTAGGGACGAGTCTACGAGGTTGATATGCACACACTCACGAACCTAGCAACTCTTCCTTTAATTTAAATTCATTCTTTTACTGAGGCAACTCACATCTTTACAACTGGCGACCGTTTCTTCAGGAGAGTAGCATGTCCAACTCGTCGACAGATTCGTCTCGCCCGCTGACTCGCTACTTAAAAAGACTTCGTGACGAAACAGTTCGTCTTTTTTCAGAGCTACCCCCAAATTCGCAGGCGCCGGAAGTTACTGATAGTTTTCTGAACCGCCATTTTTTTAAAAAGTCTCCCACAAACTTGGGGGGGCGACAGCTTGGGGGGAACGGGGGGATTACCTCCCCCCAAAATTTACAAAATCCGACCCCCCCTTATAGTTCAAATCCACCCCCTCCCCCACTTCCACAGGTTGTAGTTTCTTCCCCAGTTGTGCCGCGACGTTCGGGGGTTCACTTTTCTGGACCTCCCCACCCCCAAAATTCTGAAAATCTACACCTACAAAATTTTGAATCTCCCCACCCCCAAAATTCTGAAAATCTACACCTACAAAATTTTGAATCTCCCCACCCCCAAAATTCTGAAAATCTACACCTACAAAATTTTGAATCTCCCCACCCCCAAAATTCTGAAAATCTACACCTACAAAATTCTGAACCTCCCCACCCCCCAATTTTTCGTGGTGCTGTTCGACCCCCGACCCCACCCAGGAATCGGCGCAGTCACTGGGGTTCCAGGGGACGGTCTTTGAGAGAAATGTCTCGGGGGGACATAAATTTCTCGGGGGCTCTGATGAATACTTGGGGTTCTCCAGCAGGTGGGGAACCAGTGGGGCAAAATTTTGGGGGAGAACCAACTAGGGACCGGAGAGAAACTTCGGTACAGGTGTTGGGGGGACCAATTTCCGGCCCCTCTCAGATTGTTTCTCAGTTTGTTTCCCTCCCGAACGAAAATCCGGGTAATTTAGGGGCGGGTAAATTACCTACCCCCTCCCCCAAAAATCTAGGGGACCAAAATTCTGAAAATTCAAATTTTCGTCGGGATTTTGATAATTTTATTTCGCCTCGTTTTGATGTTGTTCAGAGTACTCAAAGTGTGCTTACTGCTATGGGGTTGCAAAATGGGGTGGCCCCTAATGGTGTGTCTGGGCTGTTGTCCGGGCAAGCCGGAGAGGGACACCCTCCTCCCCAACAATTTCAGAATTTATCTTCACCTTCTAATATTTTGGGAAATGGGGCGGCCCCTAATGGTGTGTCTGGGCCGTTGTCTGGGCAAGCCGGAGAGGGACCCTCCCTTTCCCAACAAATTCAAAATTCATTTTTTCCTTCAAATTATCACCTCGCCCAAACTTCCCAAGCTGGGGCTACAGCTCCTTCCCCCCAATGTACGTATTCTCTCCGATCTCCTCAGGGGCCGCCCGATGTTGTCGGGTCACTCTCCCGGCAGGTCGAAAACGGGTCCTGCCCCCCCTCCCATGGATCTAAACTTTTCACAAAATCTTGGACAAAATGCCTTGGGTTCGCCCGAAGTTGTCGGGACACTTTCTCGGCGGGCTGAAAACGGGACCCCTTTACCCTCAAATGGTTCAAATTTTCAGCAAAATTTCGGGGAAAATGCTGTTTGTTCGGAAAATGGATCCGTCTACAATTCTGCGCACAGCCAAAATTCGGGTGTTTTGGCCGAGGGGGAAAGTTCACACCACAATACCCCCGCATCATATATGGAGCAGAATTTTGGTGGGGGGCACCACCCCCCAGGGCCCAATTACCTACCCAGTACCCAAATTCCACATAGTATCCCAGCAGCCTCGGTGGCAGATTTTCAGAAAAATACGTACGTACCGCCGGTAAATTCTTAAGCCCCTCAGTTGTCTCATTTGGGTGGGCATGTCATTCCGCGGGATCAATACGGAAATCCCTTACCAAATCGAGCTACGGCTCCTTCTCATATTTCAGTTCATTGTACCCCAGTTTGTACCGGGGGCCCCTCCGCACCAAAATTACATCATACACGGCCCCCTTCACCCCCTCCCCTACAAGTCCCCCACCCCAGCACTCAAAATCCCCCTTTAGCTTCCCCAAATCGCACAGCTCAATATAGTTTTGTAAATAATCAGGACCCCCAATATTTTCCGATTCATCCCCGTTCTTACGGACAGCATCTCTATGAAGGTGCCCAAATTGCAGCTCCCGACCAACATCAACAGCAAGTTCCCCAACTTCGCTATCAACCCCCCAACGAACAGTTTCCGGAGGGACAATATTTTATACGTACACCCGCAAATTTCGAATATGACCGGCTAGAACAGCAGGTTTTTCAGAATCCAGTGGTCGCTGAACTGGATAGAAACAATTTGTGGGAGGGGTCCCAGCAAAATCTTCCGCCCCTCCGGGTACCCCCGTACGTACCACAACAGGCTCCGGTAAACCCCTATTATTTGGCAGATATGGTTGCCTCTCATGCTTGTGTAACCGATTATGTATCTCAAAATCGCCCGCCCACCCTCAGTGAGGCCTCCCAGCAGCGGGGACAACACTTGTCTGTGTCCTCCTTATGGGAGGGCAAGGACGCAGCATACCCCCCTGCTGGACAGGAACCTCCGGGGGGTAATTTCCCCCACAGTTCGGCACCTAACATTTCTCCGCCAGTTTCTAGTTCACAACAAGTGTGTACGTATATACCGCCACCCCTCCAACCATCACTTTCCCCACCTCCTCCGGGTCCCCCTCCTACTCCCTCATCTTTTTCAAATCAGAGTTCTCATACGGTGCATACTGTGGGGAAAAAATCAAAAACGCCCAAAAATTCTCGTCACCCCACTCCCGAAACCATGCAACCAACGGACATTTCTGTCCCCAAATTTGATACTAGTCTTTTCCGGTATTATCTCGAAGTTTTACGGGAGGTCCCTCGCTATGATCCAAAATATGCCTATTTTGAGGATTGGCTTCCTCAATTCGAATCGGCCGTGGCGGTTCATGCGGTCCCGGAGAGCCAGTGGGGGCGTCTTCTTTGGAATAAACTCTCCGGAAAAGCTCAAATTTTCGCCTCCCGTTGTGGCCCACAGGTCGTAGGGTCATATACTGGTTTTCTTGAATTGATAAAATCTCAATTTCCGAAACCTCAACTTTCTCTACGTGATAGATTTTCTGCTTTTGCTCATCGCAAACAGCTTCATAATGAATCAGTTCGTCATTATATTTCTGAACTGCAGGCTATGGCCCTCGACCTGTGGGACACCCAGGAGGAAAGAGAAGAACCGTGCGTTCAACAACTTTTTGCCGGAGTCCACGACAAGTTTGCCCTTGCACTGGCCTCCCTCTACCAGAATGAACGCCCGACCATGCAGGATGCGCGTCGCATCATTGACCGTCTGGAGTCTCGTGAAGCCAGGGCTCCGGAGGGCGACACCTTATCATGTGATTTGCCGATTTACTATGTCGAAGAAGGCGGTTCGGATAATAGACCTCAGAACCAAAAAACTTCAGATTCAACCTCACAGGCAAATTTAGAAGTCGCTGCCTCCCGCCTTGGTTTCCGTGAGATGAAGGACTGGTTCGAACAACACATCCAGGAAGCTTTAGCCAAGTGGGACGAAGAAAAACGTAAGAAATTTTCCGCTCCCTGCAGATATTGTAAAAAACGGGGACACCCTCCCGAAAAATGTTGGGAAAGATATCCTTCAAAAGCCCCTCCCGACTATAAAACTCGCCCCCTCCCGGAACGAATCGACCACGTTTCTTACAATCAGTCGCGTTATTCCCCTCAATATCAGGCACCAGCGAATCAACAGTACTATCAACCCGTTAATTATACACCACCCCCTCCGTCTACACAGTATGCTCCTGTCCAGCCCAACCCACAACAATCTCAACTTTCTGCTCCATCTTCCACTCCTCAACCCTTGTTTCCGCCTAACCGTCAACAGGCACCTCCTGCCCCGGTTCAAAATTTTTACCCCACTCCTGCTCAAACTCAAACTACATCTCCAACTCCGTATCAGCGTATTGTCATGGCAAATGCTGGTATTCCGGAGTTGTCACAAAATTTTGTACCTGCGTCAGATTCGGGAGCGGGAGCTCAAGCTGTCCCTCCCTCGGGCGGGTCAACTCCCCCTTCCACCGGAGTCACCTTACAACAGGCAAATCAGATGTTTAGTCAATTTCAAGTTTCTATGGTTTCAGCCCGGCCAGGTGGCGGCTCTGCTCCGTGGGGGGAGGGGCCCCTCCAGTCTAGTCCGGAGGCGCTATCGCTATCCATTCAATCTCTACCGAACTTGATTCTCAACACCTCGATCTGTCAATGTCAGAGGCCCAATTGTCTAGTGTTTTTTCAAAAGTAGTTCATAACTTGACTCATTTACAGGCAATTCAACGAGATACGTATAATTTCATGCAGGAATACCACCATGCTTTATCTAATCAAATGCGTGAAATGGCACTTTTATTGAAACGGTTATGCCCAAATCAATCCGAATACGACTCGATTATGTTCGTCGAAAAACACCCACCTCCTACTTGGGCTTCGGGTTTTTCTCCGGTTCTCGGGGAGATGCCCCCTTCCCAGCCTGCACAGTCACAGAGCGTTTCAGTGGCCACTGAAACGGAACACCCCACTGCCATTGACACCTTAGCAAACAAGGAAAACCCTGTTTCAGGCCATTTAGCTTCCGTAGCAGTGACTCCGGGGGCCTCCGCTGGGATTGAATCCGAACAGGTACTAGCGGCAGCGGACAATATGCCCGCTATTTTGGTAACATCTGGGTCCGCAAAAATTTTGGCAATTATAGATTCCGGGGCGTCGATTTCTATCATTAGTCCCCGAACGGTACAAAAAATCTTGGCCAGTGGGGCAGAGGTTCGTTTCGACCATCCCGATCCCATCACTGCCGTCACTTCAAATAACGCCCCTCTAAAAATTTCAGCTAAAGTTTTTGTCATTTTTACGGTGGGATGTAAAGAATACGGTTGGTCCTTTCATATGGCTCCTGACTTTTCTTGTGAGATGCTCATAGGAACCGATTTCATGAAAAGTTTTTATTGGGATTTGTTATTTTCTACAAATGAAGTGAACATGCAAGGAATACACCACCCATTATTGTCATCAGCAGAAATTTTTGTCGGAATTTGTTGCAAATTGGTGTAATGACGCGCCTGCGGTGATGTATGTAGATGTGGGGGTACTCCCGCCTCCGGAGTTTCGGGCTGTGCCCCATACCCCCCATGTTGTCCGGGGTCCGAGGTACTTTACTCCGGAACAAGTTCATTTAGATAACCTTTCTCGTGATTTGGCATTTGAAGCGGATATACGTAAGGAGGAAACACCCCTCCGGGAGGGTTCCCCGTTTAACCCGTCCTTGCAGGAAAAAATGCAGGACGACTGTGAAATCGCACTTCAATGGGTTCTGGACCGTCTGGACCAGCGTGTCCGGAGTCTGGACCTCGAGCTTTCTTCAAAAAAGGGGGTAGAAACCCCTCCACTAATTCCTGCAACTCCTTATCATTTAGTCTGGCCCTCCCTGCCCCAAGTTAATTTTCAAAAGAGGGGGTAAATCCGGAGTCATGGCCGCCGTTATTCCGGATGATTAGTATCTCGTTTGCCTGGCCCGGTTAATTTGGTGAAAGTCCTATTTCAAGGAAGAATCTTTTTTGAAAGAAATTTTTCAAAACTTTTCTATTTTACCTTTTGGCTGACTCAAATTCATAAGATTTAAAGATTTCAATTCGACTTTAAAAAATCTTCTTTAAAAATTTAAAAAGTTAGTCTCTCCCGGAGTACGTACGTATACGTACATATCTCTGGAATTTTCACGTTTCGTCTTCGATACCTCCGGTTCTATTGCCTGATTTAGTTAGTTTTAGGTCTTTCAGTTTAGGTAGACACACTTTAATTTACACTCTAGTTTTTCAGGTCAGCACAACTATTGTTTTATTTTTTATTTTTGCAGCTGTTACGCACGGCTAACCGGTCACGATTTGCCTTTCACACCACACTTGCACTTGTTTTACTTCCAATTTAAGGTGCAAGTTTTTCCGCCATTGATCCGATGTATCCAGCGAGTAACAATTGGCGATGCACATTGGACGATCTCCCGGAGTGAATCAGTGCATGCAATCACACCCGGACCAACTTAAGTTTTTTAATCGCATTGGTAAGAGCATTTTTGGATTCGCTACTGGGGCGCACTGGGCTGGCTGCAGACGGCCCGACGCGCTCTGGGTTTGGGAAGGGGTGAAATTTGATTCCTTTACTATGAAATTTTCATTTTTTTGATTAGTAGAACTGGGAAAAGCCTGACAATTCATTCTCACGTTTCTTCTCACGGAAATATTTCCTTGGGCCGGCCAAAGCGCGCTGGTCGGTTCAACGCAAAATTTGTTTCCTATCAAACTAAAAGTGAAAATGTGCATGGAAATTCAACAGTTGAACCAAGTGGGGGTATACGTAGATGTTTAGTGTCTGTAATTTTTTGTTCTAACAGTTTTAGAATGGTCGGGGTCAACCTTTTAAAGTCTGTTCCGGTATTGTGTGTCGGGCTTCCCAGGGCCTAAGGAGTAAAACCTCGAGGGGTGGTCAAAAGTCACTGACAAGGGTGAACAATTTTTGTGCCGAGGTCGGCACAGCCAAAACTGAAAATGGATCGGGGAGGCCACAGCTTTCTGTAAAAGAAGCGATGACCATGTCATTTCCAAAAACCGTAACGGAAACAATTTTGGTTCAGGCAATTTTGCCCTAGGTCACTGTTCACCCTGTTCACCTTGGTTTTACTGTGCCGTCCTCGGCACAAATTTACTGTTCACCCTGTTCACCTTGGTTTTACTGTGCCGTCCTCGGCACAAATTTACTGTTCACCCTGTTCACCTTGGTTTTACTGTGCCGTCCTCGGCACAAATTTACTGTTCACCCTGTTCACCTTGTTTTACTGTGCCGACCTCGGCACAGAATCGAAAGGACCCCTAGACTCAGTTGGAGGATAGCCCAGGAGTTTCTGAGCATAACTCGCTAATTAGAATGGATATCGGTCGGCACTCTAAAACCAAAAATTTGTTCGTTGAGACTCAGATGCCCTCCGTACTATCTTCACTCTGGGTCTTTCGAAATTGTCTTTCCAGGAAAATTTTCAGCGGCTTGTTTTTCAGACCGATCGCCTTTCTAAAACGATAATTACTGCATTGTTCTGGGTCTATTTAAATCTTGAAAAAAAAGAAAACAGAAAAACAAGGATAACCATAAGGCCACCTTGGAACACGATTGTTTAAAAATGAAAACTAGAGCCTGAGTTTCCTTCGTTTCCTTCCTGAAAACTGGAGTGTCATTGGACTCTCCCGGAGGGCATCCAGGGTCTTTTTCACATCCATGTTAACTACGTGGTCCGGCTAGATTCGTGTTTTTTTATAAGTTTATGTCTAATTAACCATTTTTTATTCAGTCTTCAATTTTTAATCTAAACTTTTGTTAACATGTATCTAATTCTTTTTGTTTTGTGTTTTAGGTTCCAATTCCCTTGGGTTGCCGGTACGGGTCCAGATCCAAATATGTGGTATTTGTATTTTATGTTTGTACGTATTGAATGTGGGGGTGGGATTGTGATTCCTTATTCCTGGTTTGAAAACTCTTTGCTTGTCCAAAAATATGCTTTTTTGCTTTGTCTGGGTAAAAAATTTCTAAAGCAAGTGTGACCCTAACTGACTTTGATGAGCCGGGCCCCTCCGGTACTGGGGGCAAATGGAGGTTTAGCTTTTAAAACTGGCTGGGCATTTGCGCAGGCTGTCTCCTGTTGATCTGTCGGGGGCTCCGCGGTTTCGCTCTGTGGGGCCAAGGATCCCTCGTCTGGTCTAGCAGGAGATCAAATTTTGCTGACGCAACAAAAACCCCGCGGTGAATTTTTATGTTAGAACGCGTAATTCTCAGAGAAAAACTCATTAGGAAAAAATTTGATGTCCTACCGTTGGAAGCTTTTTTTCATTGTTGCAGAAATTGGTTGTTTGGTTCCTCCGGGAAACCGGGTGGAAAGCGGCTCATCATGTAACGCGATGCGGACTGTACGTATGTACATGGCCCGTACTGGCAGGGAGGTGCTTGCTTGTTTTCAGCTACTAACCTGTTATGTGTGGTTTTGTGGGAATAAAAATGTCTAACCACTCGAGTACTTTGGACCACCTTCTTTTTCGTGAAATTCTCTTGATTTTTTCTAAGATGCTTTTGCTTTCCGTGTTTCACTCTTCTGCTACGACAAACCATTACCTGAATTTTCTAAATTCTTGCGAATGTTTTCTAGGGTCTCTTGGAGGGTACTCGAGGACTTGTTTTATCTCGTATTCTTTCAAATTCCTTTACCCTTTTTATCTTTTTACTTTCACCTTTTTACTCAAATGTAACGGTCATTCTGCTTAGGCGATAGTACTGGAGGTATTCCACTGTGTCGTACCACGGCGGGTCCGTGGTTGCTCGTCGCCTGTGTCTGGCTTATGGCCGGGCAAGGGTGGGCGGTCAACCCCGGACCGGCGTTATAGACTCCGTAGCTTAATTTTTCGCTTTCCTTGATTTCGGTGCAGTCTATGGTCGCTGGTTGTCTGGACACTCTCCGGGCTGCAGTAGCTGTAGGCTCGCGCCCCCTCTCTCCTAAATTAATCGGGCCTTTATGATGTACTGTGTAGGCCTATGTGCCTTATACGCGTGACTTGTGGCCGTTGTGCCTGATATTTTGTTATGTTGTTTACTGTAGGCCTTCGTGCCGTATGTTAATCCCATATAATATGCTGTATTTACTCCTTTTTGTTTGTTTGTTGTTCACTGTAACATATTTCCTCCTTCCCTCCCCCCCCAGTCCCCTTCCGGCGGCGAGTTCCCTCTTCTGCTAATGTGTCTGTGTGTAAATTGTTTTTCCCATAGGCGAGCTGCTTTGTGCCTACTACTGGAGCGGCCCGGGTGATTGGTGTTGGGCCTGGTTCTGTCTTCGACCGGTGTATGGGGTTGGTCCGGAGCGGCTTGCGCCGAGGGGCGCCCGCTCTCCTCCCGGAGGTTGGTCCGAAGTCCGGTTGATGGAAGTCCCGGAGGGTTTCTCGGCAGCCTCTTTGGCTTCATGCTATACGAACTTTGATCTGCTTTGCCATCAGTTAGTCATCAGTACATATTTTTATGACAGTCAAATGTGTGATACATGTTATATTCCGGTTATGTCCTTGTACTCGCTCGCTCCCCCTCCCCCTTCCCCATTTTTTCTAACTCGTGTTGTGGTTGTTTTCATTCCATTTTTCTGCTTTATTTTGTCTGATAGCTTTAACAAGATGGGGGAAAATATGTTTCGGGTTATATGTTATGGGGTTTTTCGTCTGATGCTTACCTTCTTTTCAAATATTGCTGATGTTTTCAAATTTGCTATCTCTACTTTCGTAGTTTGGAGTTTTTCAAAAGGGGTGCCCTCTAGTTCGGCTAGTCCGTCCTATATCATATGTCGTATTTTACTCTCTTCTAACTGTTTTGTTTTACTACTGTTTAGTGTACCGCGGGTTTCCTTGCATAATTTTGTACTGCCATTTACATCTGCCAGTTTTGCCATTTTTGTCGGTGCAGCTATAATTCCATGTGTGCTTTATTTTTATGCAGCTTTATAACGGCATTTAATTAGATTCGTACATAATATGCTTACTCCGGGGGAGGCTTCCCTGGACTGGTTACGTGTATGCTTTCGCTCTTTTCGCGCAATTTCTCATAAATTTCTGTAAATTTTCCTCCGGTGTAGCCTCTCCCGGAGCACCTATATATCCATATATTTTTCATATACAGCTGGGGTAAAAATTCTATTTCTTTGTTTAGTTATTCATAGTATATTTCTACTGCATAGTCGTTTAGTTACTATAATGTATAGTTTTGAATTAGTGTTTCCGTACTGTGATGTCTAAATGGAGTCTTCCCTACCTTTTGTTTAAAAATTTTTTGGGTTACTTTCCCTTTTGAGACCTGCGCTCCCGTCGCGGCCGAAGGGTTCTATGTCTTTTGTGTTGAGTCTATGTACTCTAATGTGTTGTGTGTGGTCCGGCATGTGCCGAAGTAGCTTTACCCGTGTCTCGAAAACAGACCCCTAAAATTTGGCAAAGCCAGGGGCTCGAGTGAGATACAATTTTAATCTTTTGCTTTTCTAAAACGATGTTTTATCTTTACTGGTACCTAAGTTACGTAGGTTAACCCTCATTTTTATCGGCTACTAACTTGCCTGGAGGCCGCGGCGAGGGCGCGCGTTTCAAAAGAGGGGGTAATCTGTGAACTATTTTCTGATATCTCCTTTGATTTCTATTTGAAATTATCTAAAATGAAGAAAATGTAGCGTTATCTTTATGAACGATAAATGAAAAATTGTCCTTTTGTGTAGGAACCTCGGTTCCTTAGCTAAATCTTTGTCCGCCATTAAAATTCAACGTAAAGTAAGTCTTGTCTGAAATTCTGGGGAACTCGGTCGGTTCACGTCTCGGAGCTCTCACTTTTACGACCGTCCGTCCAGCACTGGGAGTTTTGGGGGTGGACGCCCTCCACTTGGACTTGTCTATTCTGGTTTGTTATTTCATTTTTGTTCTGCTATTTTGTTGGAATTAGTTCTGGAAATTTCTATGCTTTAGAACTGTTGTTTTCCTATCATTGCTGTAAAATTTATATTTTGCCACAACAGTAAACTCACGGTACTAAAATAGATTGCCGGCGCCTGCTGTAGTTGGTCAGGGATTTAGCGAGTTTAGCGACGAGTCTACGAGGTTGATATGCACACACTCACGAACCTAGCAACTCTTCCTTTAATTTAAATTCATTCTTTTACTGAGGCAACTCACATCTTTACACCAGTATATTATTACATCAAATACCTATAGATTATCACATGTTATCAGTTATCATAAACCAGCTTGTAAATTTCAGTACTGGTGCTTGCAAGAGTTTCCTCTGTAGCTGAAAAGAATTGGGTTCATGATCAAGTACTCCAAAATAGTTGTTGAAATAAAGAAATTTAATGTAAATATAACAGCTTGCTAAAGTCAAGAAAACTTCGAGTTTAGTTTCGGGTATCAAAACCTAAGTTATAGCTACTATCTAGTCTCATCGATGACCGTTGACCGATGTAAGCAATTCTAACTACTTGCCTTCCACTCTCATGGCAGACGGGCAAAGAAAGTATATTTATCTATTTAATGATCCAGTCAGCTATTACAGTTTAATATTGAATCTTAGTTTGTCATCCAAAGCCAGCATTTTAAGAGAAAAATATAAATTTGTCTGATTTCCCTCAAAATATTCTGTTTGTGGCGTTAAAATGTAGTTCAGCAGTGCAGCGTTTCGGTTTCTTTAATTTTGGGCGTTTTTTCTGAACTGAAAATCGAAGCGCAAACTCCTGAAAAATAGCCACAAGCATTTTTCTAAAATGAGTGTGTAAAAGCCACTTTCGAATTATTTGAATGAGTTGTTAGAATCTGTGTTCAAAACGCTTTGATTTTGCAAATCTCATATTTTTGGAGCTGTGCCTATGCAGAGATGCCGCGGCGCAGAGAGCTCTTTATTGGGCATAACACGTCCTACAGGACTACAAATGTTGACAATGCTTGACCGACGGACCAGTGCTGATGAAGCTGTCGACATCTTGCACTACTTGGCTTTTCGAACGGTCAGCTTTAGACAAAGTAAATTAATTTTCGCTGTTATCTCCTAAACCGTAATGATTTACTCTGAAGAGTAAAGTTGTAGGTCTTCTTCTTCATGACTACAAATTTGTCCTGTAGAGTGATCACAGCGCAAGTTATGATAAACGCTAATTTCTACAATACACATATTCTCAAGCCGCGACTTTTCTGAAATGTTTTCCAGCCTAAATGAGGTTACTGCAGCAAATTTGAATGAATTTCAACGAAAAATTAGCTTTTCAAGCCAAAAATACGCGAACCCGAACCAGCACAACAATAAATTTCAACTCGATCAAAGCTCGGGCAGGCCCGAATCTGATGCCCGCTTCACTAACCTGGCACAACCCTTGTTTGATGGCAAAATTGAATTAGTTTCATTGAAAGTCGGCTTAAACGACTTAACTTAAACTACCTAACTTAAACTTCTTAATGATTCGTTTCATAAAACAAATTGCTTACACTACTTAAACTACTTAAATTAAGTAGTTTAAGGGGGGGGGTCGCCAGGTACCAAATTTTATAGTCACCGATTTCGCTCATTTTTGGGTATTATATACCCCCATATGTGCCCAAAAACAAGACAAATTTTTAGAGTCCAGGGTCAATCCAGTCTAGAGATATGGCAGTTCAAATCCCTACAATTTAGTATTTACGTTAGTATGCCTCGCTGAGGGCTTCGAAGTCGCGTACACATAGGATGACAAGAGACTGTGGCATGACAAATACATCAATTTAAAGCCTTTACCTGTAAGTGTTAATTACCGCACAAATTGCAGTGGCAAGCCAAGCAACGAGCGAGACACGGCGTTTGGACGATTTGGTAAAGCTTATTCCGACTGTCATTTGCTTCAAACTTTAACTCGCTCTAACTTTCTCATACTGCTTTGTAGAGACTTGGTGCAAGAAGATAAAATGTTCAGAACATCGAGAGCTTCAATTTGATATAAAATATATATGGCTATATTTGAAAAAGTTGAAAATTTGATATTTTTTGCCACAGGTGTCCGCCATGCTATCGTAGTATGTCACCAGAGATAAACACAGGCTGTTGGCATGAAACTTTACATACAGGTAGGTTTGATGCCAGATTATTAGCATGCCAAATTTTATTGAGATACCTTAAGATTTGACTGACTTATGAAGCAGCAAACATGGAATTATCGAAAATGACGATTTTTGAGGAAAAATGGAATTTCTGCTACCAAAACTGTGAGCTACTGAAAAGGCCTGATAGAGATTGATTATATGCAAAATGAAGCTCTAACAATATACTGTGCTAATATCTAAACGCGAAGTTTCTACATCAAAGGGTTAGTTCAGGACAGGACAAAACGTCCACTGACCTACACACTCGTAGAGCGATTTTGAGCAAAAATCGACTTCTCCGGACTTTGAAAATTCGTATAAAATGAGCAACCCTACGGAAAATAATCTCGTATAGATATTAGCACTTTACCTAGTCCAAATTAGTTGACACCGCGTGGTAGCCGATTTGCTCTTACACAGCTCTAAGGCTTACTATAGGTAATTTATTAGTTATTTTAATTAATTAATCATAACTTTAATTAGGTTAATGCAATTAAAAAACTAACTCGACAACTTTGTAGCATTTTTTCTGCTCTTTTCAATGATATAAAAATTGTTGCATAATACAAAAATTCTGATGAATGTAATCTGCAAAAATTTTTATATCAAATTACTAATAAATTACCTACAGTAAGCCTTAGGCTAATGGGCCAATCAGCGAGCAGGCACACGCTAATATGAAAGCGTGTAGATAGTGCAAAGTGGGACCCCCCAGAGAGTTGTATGCGGGCCGCGGGTACCCGCGGGTACCCGCGGGTACCCGCGGGGCGGGGCGGGGCGGGCCGAATTTTACTACCCGCGCGGGCCGCGCGGGCCGATGCGGGCCGATTTTGGGCTATTTTCCTGGGCTAATTTCGCTTTCTAGAAATTTCATACATACCAAATCATATACAAACGGAGGCAATATTTCAGAATTTTAAACACTATTTGACTTTGTTATGCCATTTGATACCTTCAGCATGCACTTCATACTCAGTTTGCATTATCAGCGTATCCAGTAATAACCTGTAGCTGTTGAGTAAACATATAAACCAGTGAAAGCTACAGGTTTTATTTGTACTGAATATGTACAAGTCTAACTTGTAATCTATTATACCAAAGTATCTCCCGAGAAAATATCAAAGATGTCCTGTAGAAATTACAAAGTCGAAACTTATTTATCATGTACAAACAAACTTGAATCCTGTGGTTTCTACTTGAACTTTTTTGAGCACTGAAAGTGGCAAATTTCAGCAAACTTGCCGAAATAATATTTTTAAAATTTTACCGCCTATTTTCATTGGCGCAGAAACTGAATTTTTAGTTTAATTTCGGAAATTCGTGTCTTTGCGCATAAATATAAATCCATGATAACTTCTGACTGAAGACTTTAATTCAATTAAGGTCACTTACATAGAGCCGAGTGAAGTTCCACAGCATAGGGCGTTATGGGGAAAATTGTGTGTGTTTGCTGCGGCGCCGCCACTTTCAAAACCAATTTTCATTTTTCATACAACTAATAGCTGGTTAGTTAAGTTCGTTAAGGCGCTGAAAGAAGCTTTTGAAAAAGTGAGCAAAATTCCTGCCTAAAAATTTTTTCAAGGTGTACCCTTTTAGTTAAGGGAAGCTAAGCTTTTGTTACCACTTTAAGAACAGTAAATTGGTAGGCAACAAAGTTCAAATCAAACGGACAATACAATTGCCGGATCCGGAAGTATCTTTCAGAATAAATCAGTTTTGGTGCTCAGGTACTACATAGGTAGCAATTTTTACGTGCGGGTACCTGCGGGCCGGATTTCGCGTGTGCGGGCCGGAGTGTTGCGGGCCGCGGTCATAAGGTGCGGGCTGCGGGCCGGGCGCGGGCCGGAAAAATCGGCCCGCATACAACTCTGGGACCCCCCCGGAAGTTCCGGGGGGGGGGGGTCCCGAGTTAACGCACCGAGCATACCTTACATGATTTCAACATGATAGCTTAAGAGTGTCATACTCTTATCTATTATATACTCTTGACACTACTCATTGGTGTCAGTCGCAATCGTACTGATCATGTATTCTGCTTCATAGCTGGAATTATAACGATTCTCACACTATTGGTTTCAGTATGTGTCTTGATCAAATTCATAATTCAACGCTGTCTGTCCTCGACATTTTATTCGTTTGAACTTGCACATGCTGTACTGTTCTTTGACTCACGACTTATGCAAGGCTTTTTCACATTATCAATTGTCCAAAATAATATAGTATTGAAAGGCTTTTTGGTTCATCTTCCAAATTTTTATTTTAACAAGCAATATTGTCTGCAAAAGTTTAAACGCTGTCAGAGGAACAGTTCATAAACAGTAGGCCTGCTGCGCAGCGGAAACTAATTTAACGTTTGATTTTACTGAGAAATCTAGCAAAAACCGCCCAATTGTGACCAAACCAGAGAACAAATATTTTAATATTTAACCAATTTAACAATTAGCTATACTGTATCTTCAATAAGCAGTCAAAGAATTTTCAAAGTTTGCATGCTTTTTCTATTTATTGTGATTGACACATGAAAGCATGTCAACTGAACTTTGACTAAACTTCACAATTCATTAAAATAAAAATGATCAATTGACGTCCGCAAAAGGTTGTAAAAGATCTTTAGAACAAACCTGTTTCTTTTCACTGAATTAGCTATATTTCTTATTTTGTTTGCTTTATAAATCATAACAAATCTGAATTTGGATTGTACGTGTAAATCATGCTATGCCATCTTAAAGCATTGCCTTCACGCTTTCATGCAATGACATGACGTGCCGCGTGGAATAAAGGTGGCACAGCGAACATAAAACCTGCTGCGCTCAGGCAGCAGGAAAAATTCACAGAAAATAATCAGGTATAACTGCACTCAGGTGATCACAGCTGAATACTTGAGACAGCAAAAATGCTTTGTATAATACCTTTCAGCCAGCTTTTTCGCCAGTTTGTTTAAATCACGTTTGAATAATCGGCTTAAACGACTAAAACTGGTGCTTTCCCATCTGGTATTTTTCACTCTTAGGGTATTCGGGTATTCATTACTCTTTCTTACCTTCACTCTAATCCTGACCAAAATAAAAACATGTGAAGTAACATATCTTGGCACTCTTTAACATTCTGGGACTTGCTTTTTCTATTGTTGTATGAGAAGATGCCATTACTCTATCAGTAGGCAGGACAACGGATTAGTTGTTATGGTTGGAAGGTACCGAAATTAACATTTTTGCCTTTACAACCGTTGAGTTACTTCTAACGCTTAAGTCTGTATAAACCAAAAACTATTTACACTGCTATTACTTTGTTTGGAACACCGATTTCTCAGATGCAACTCTACGGTTTCGGGATATTTTTGGCATAGTATAAACTTGCACTTCTGCGGAAGTGTGGGCTTAAAACATTTAGGTACATTTAAACATTTAAAGCAGCGGTACTACTATTGGGGGTCTGTCAATGACGTCCAAAGCATTCAGTCTTCCTGTGGCAACTAAAATTCTTGGTGAATACGTAGTCCTAATTTTATTCGTTCTTTAAAGTGCTATTTTTTCGAAATTACTATTTCAAAATTACTTGCCCCTAGTATATTTCAGACGCATAGCTGTGCTGTTCCCATTATATCCGGTGAAAGGAGTTTTCACTGTGTGTATTTGCCAATGGTCCAGAATACCGAAAAAGTATTGAAACGTTTACGTGGTCCGAAGACGTTGATTATCTAAGTTTGTATTCTACAATCGTCACCATTGCAGCTACTGGTAATGCAAAATTACCTCTAACAACAGATATGCAGTATTTGCTACAATATGTTTGACAGTCGCGTAAACCTATCATTAATAAATTCCATTACACCTATGCTTCTATTTTCTTATAAAATGAAACGCAATATTGATTCAGAATGTACTATGTAAAGATAACTAAGCAACTTTCACAGGAAGTGCAGTATTCCTGACCTGCCGGTAAATTAAATAGCCTCGTCAGGGCAGAAAGAAGAAACACTCTGGCAAAAACAGTGACTGAATTGAATATTGAGATTGAATGGATGATGATTGAATGGAGATTGAATATTGACGCGTTGAGGCAATCCAATAAATCCGATCCAGTATCAGGTATCAAATACCATTATCAAGAGTACATAATAACTAAGAGTGTGACATGCGTCACACTCTTAGTTATCAAGCAGAAAACATCATCTGCACAATAACGGCCTACCCCCCCCCACAACTGAGTACCTGGTGACCCCCCCCACAACTGAGTACCAGGTACACAATTGTGTACGAGCACTCGCTTGTATGTTTACATGTTGAAGCTAAAAAGTGGCCAGCTGCCGACAGAATGTTTTTGGACCTGTTTTTGTCTTAAACATGTAAACATACAAGCTAGTGCTCGTACACAATTGTGTACCTGGTACTCAGTTGTGGGGGGGTCACCAGGTACTCAGTTGTGGGGGGGGGTAGGCCGTTATTGTGCAGATGATGTCTGCAGCCTAATAACTAAGAGTGGGGCGCTTGTCACACTCTTAGTTATTATGTACTCTTGCCATTATCAAATTCAATAAAGAACATAATTATTAAATACTAAACCATAGTGTTCAAATGCATTAGAGCAGCTTCAGCAAACAGTAAGACTTGATAAAACCGGATTCAAGAAGCTAAGCTGAAATTCATTGAAAACTGAATTTAACGGTAATCAATCTTATTGTATATGATTTAGTTCAATCTAATAAAACAAAAGCAATAACAGCAACCAATAACACACTAAATAGAAACAAATTTCAACCAAAATATAGCACAACAATGACAGTTCTTTGGTTAAAAACAGTTATATCAACTTTCGTCTGACTGGCATACAGAGCCGATTGCTGTGTATAATTAAAAAATTCTAATTCCGAAGCAAAGACTCAGAAGTTTATGATGCAACCTCATATGTAATGCAATAAAATATTTTATTTTGTTCTTAGTCAGTTCTATCAAGAGTACATAGTATGAGAGCATGCCGCTAAGCCTGGTCTCTGTTATCCGAGGCCAAAACTATGCTCTGTTCGCTAACGGTTGCACCATCCCTAAATGAGAGCCTCGTGCCCTCCGCAAATAAGTTCCTGGTAGGTGTCAACTCGGTACCGTCGTGTCATCAGGATATAACTTGCATGATAACTTGAAATTTCTGGCGTCGCACATAGAACGCGAATGGTTTCCTCAAGAGAAATGCTGCTCGCCACACTGCCTAAACAAGATGCAAAATTCAGTTAATACAAATAATTAGAAATAATTAAAGCAGCAATACTTTTTCTTCATCAATACTGGTTGACTCTAATTAACACTACTAAGTGCTTGCTATATCATATAGTACTTGCTTTGAACATTCTCTATGCGGTACGTATCTGATTTAATCTTAGAATAGATTTCTTTAGTCAGCGCAACATGAAAGAAACTTTGGTATGAAACGTTCAAGGGGCTTCCATCTGGATGAAAGGTGGCAGTATCACTTTGTGCCATTTTTTTATTTTATCACTTTTTCTTTTTGGAAATATTTACCGAAACATGTGCTGTTTCCACCGAATAAACGTTATTTTCTCCTTAAACCTTCTTTAATTGATATTAATACTGTGTATTCACACTAAATTTCTTTGTTTCTCCAGTCAACTGACTTAACCTGTAGAAAGCGAGCCAGCTTGACTTCCAGAACCTGATGGGAATTGGCGGTCGAACGAAATACTGCTAATCCTTCCACTGTCTCAACAAGATGCAAATTCCGAAAATGGAAGTAGACTGTTTAGTTTGGTTTTAACAATGGTACGGACTGTGCCTACATGGACAAAAGTTCTTTTTGCAGCAAAAATACAAGGAAGGTTTTATCTGCCAAAACGGGTCCTGGAATGGGCAAAGATGCAAGCAAGTATCGTTACACAATATATGATATTTGCCACATAGTTTTCAATGGGAATGTAATGGCACCACTGCTTCCCAATGATGCTTCTCAATAATAAAACGCGAAATACTTAACCGACTAGTGCTGACTTTTCCTTATACAAGTAGACCAATGTTATTCTTAAAGTTTGAGCAGAATAATTGCTTTTGGTGTACAAGCCAAAAATAGTGAACGCAACTGAGAGGGGAAGATTCGCCACCAAAAGTAGGGTTCAATGCGTTTTGTATAAGACGTAGCCACACAAGCTTTATATCGTTGTATTCACCTCAGATTGAGCTTTATGATTATGCTACTTTTACTCAATTTTGCTAGAATCGCTAAGGCGAAATTTTGGGTCAAAAATGGTATTTTTCGAAAAAATCTACTTACAAATTTTGAAATACCACATATATTAGGTCAAAGCTGACGCCTAAGCGGTCCTGAAAATCTAATTGAAAAAGTTTTCCACTGAGCGAGTCACGAGTAGTGGCCAGTCAAAGTCGAAAAAGCGGCAAAGATCAAAGGATTTTGAAAATCAAAAAATGAAATAACTCACGCAATTTTCAACCAAAAAGTTTAAATTTCGTGTGTAGGTCTTTCAGTTAAGGGGCAAATTTTCCTGGAAAAATCGCGGTAGCACTGTGTACCAATCTTTCTGTACATATAAAAGCGGCGCCCTTTGAAATCGCAAGGGAAATTTCAAAAAATTTTTCAAGAAAAGAAAGATGTCATTAGTCCGGTTCAGAAAATATATACTTTACGGTAGCTATCTTGAAACGTTTTTGAGATTTAAAGAAAACAATTCTGGTCAGACGTTAATATAAACTATTCTCAATGACACATTTACTCTAAGCAATAGTACGACTCGTAAGTAAGAGTATGGCCCTCTCTGCTATCAGAGCAAAAACTATGCTCTGTTCGCTAACGTCTGACCCTCACACACTGTTGCTGAGTTCCCTAGTCAGGACAAGACAAGGACCCTTTATGCTTTTGCTTTTACTAAGAATAGTACACACAGAAAAATGTCTTTTTCATCTACCAAACGAACACTTTCCTAGTTCAAATTAAGATCCACTTCCACTAGATCTTGGGAGATCTGACGAATTGCATCTTTATTTTTCGAGAGTTTAATGCTGGACACTCCATCCACGTTGATTTCCCATTTAGAGAAGACAGGATTGGGCAAGTTGGCCTTCTGTCGCTAGTTCCCACGACCATCATCAGGAGATACCGATCTCTTCCTTTTATATCATACGCCCTTCCTGCCGTAGATAAGACGAGTCGAATTTCTCTTCAGCAAGCGACATCTGCAAATCAAACACGTAAAGGTTCAGGAAATGTCTCAAAAATCTAGATGAAATCAGTCAATCAATCCGTCATTCAAGATATAGAGAGTACAGCCTCAAAGTGAATGACAAAGTAATTAGTAAAGTAAGCCAGAACTTTTGATTTCTACAGCTAACTTGCGCAGACTTGGTCGTTTACCGATGAAGCATATGAACTTTATTAGAGATGCATTAATTTTTATCGCTGTAGTATCAATATTGTTTATTGACTGGAAATAAATTAGCGTCATCAAAAAAGCCAAATGAAAAGCGCTCGAAAATGAATTTGAAAGTGTACGCAATTCATAAAGTATTAACTGTAAATTACATAGTTTAAGCGCAAACATCAAATGCCAAAACATAATGATTATTGATTGCTATTGATAGCTATAACTGGATGTTAGCATTAGTGTATGTGCAAGCTATATCAACAATAGTTATCACGATCAACGGATTCGAATATAAAGTCTTAAAATCGTTATACGGATGAAGCATCAAGTATATGGTATACTGCCAATATACTTGCAGATGGTAAGCAAGAGACTGTGAAATGGAATCTGGGCCGCCAAGGCCTTTGGGACCATCGAGGCCGTGTAACGGGGCGGTACTTGAGGCCGGCCCCGGATCGGATCCGCAGTCTGGACTGGCCCCGGCCATGCAAATTTGCTAACGGAGCAATCCTAGCTGCTGTGCACTAAGTCTAAACTATTGATAACACTAGTATGTTTTTACCTCGTCCTAAAACACTGATTTGAATTTGCTCTTTTATTCGTGTGCGACCTTTTAGTGTGAATCTATTTAAAATCTGTGTTGACTCGGAAGGAATCTAGAATCTTTGTATGGCGTTTATTGGAAATTGAAATTGGAATGTCGCAATTAGTTTATGGGGATCATATCCAAAGCAAAATTAGATTAGATCCAAAGAAAATTAGAAACTGGTTATTTAGCATTGTCTATTTAACAAAGACGAAATATTAGTCGTGTTGTGTGTAAAACTAAAGTGCTCCTTGAATTTAATTAATTAATTTAATTAATGTTTTACTATTGTTTCTGAAGTATTTGCTCAGCCAAATACTTAATAAAAATGATGTTACCAGTTGTTTCGTGTATTTACGCGCATTTTCAAATAGAATATGGCTAACGAGAATTTAAGTTGATTTGCGTTTGTTGCTACACTAACGAATGTACTTTCTGTGAAAGTATACTGATCAATCAACGTCCTTTCTGTGAAACTGTGCCAACTGCCAACTTACATTCTAAGAAAGTATGCTCGTGCTAACTTACTTTCTCAAAAACTCAGTTAGAATGTATGCTGTTCCTTTAACGTCCTTTCACAGTATGTTGGTCCGCTGTTGGCACGGATTCTCCTAAACTCTTTATCAGCCCAAAAGGAGTTATTTGAAAGACGCATAACGGAAAATATTGAAGACAATGTTTTATTTATACTTGATGGACACATAGTCCCATTGCACATTTTGCCCACGCCTATTTGTTTAAGCAAGAGTATATAATATAAGACTGTGCCCAAGCACAGTCTATGTTAGCAGAGCAAAACATATTCTCGGCTCGTCAACCCCCCCCCCCACAAACCAGACCCTATTGACCCCCTCGCTAATCAGTACCTAGTATACTCACTCGCTCTACTTTTATGTGTTTAAGCTCGAAAACACTAGCAGTGTTGTTAGCGAATCATTTGCCTGCTTCGAGCTTTAGAACAAGAACAACTACAAATTATTTTGGCAAAACTGAGTCCTCAAAAAATTCGAGAGATTTCCTGCAGAATGAAAATTCGCAGAGTGACGTTTGTCAATGCCGAAGTGAAGCTATGCCTACGTTCTAAAGCTCGAAAACACAACACATTCTTAATTGTAAATATTTAGGGGTATTTCCAACGTTTACACCGTTATTAACATTTCACAATTTTCCTTGGAGTATAGTTTGATTATGATAATGAAGTTGAATTCAGCTTCAAAATCAGCATATACTTGTAATATTATCAGTTATTAAGCTTTCTAAGCTATACAACATACTTCTACAGATACATCGGTGGTGTCAGCCCGATAATTTAAACAAGCCAGAAAGAATGTCTGCACACACAGACCGACCAAGCCAATTATGGGCAAGCAGAAAAAATCCTATTAAATAAACTCTGAATAACATTAACAAATTTGTGTTCTTTAATTAACAAACAAACATTAATTAACAAACAAGTGTTCTATAAATTATCTGACTGTAATAAAGCTTCAGTAGCTGGGACTTCTCAAAGCACAGGATCTTTTCCAATCTACCTCAAGTTTTGAAATTTTAAGTCGGCAAATCGTCAAATTTATCAAAAAGTGCGAAACCTCCTTTGTTTTATTTACGCCTGGTCCGTACGGACACAAGAAGGGGCACCATGCTGGACTATTGGTAAATATTTGTGTGCACTTTCAGCTCTTACGAACTAGATAACATTTCACAAGTTGCACTGGATTATTACTTCTGCTTGGATTGTATCGTACTTTTTGAACATCCAACCAAGGAGAGTAATATCAGTATCGCTGTATTTCTGAGCCGTATATTGTAGTCAGTGCAGCAAAATCAATTTGTGAACTAACACTAACCGAAAAAGCTACAACTTTCCTGTTTACAATGTGCTTCATGGACTGTTTGGCAACAAACAGTGGTTGTCTCTAGCCTAGAAAGCTAGAAAGAAAGAAGCAGAACGGCATGTAAGTATTTTTCCAAGCCAGTCGGCCTGACATGCTTGTCCAGCTTCGCCGACCAACCAGGCCTTTAGTTTTTGTTTTCTCCCAGACAGAGTCGAGATTCCATTTCCAAGTCAGAATATACTTTTGTATTTCTGCTTGAGGCAAATATGCTATATAAGACGCAAAACATAAACAGAAATAAATAAACAAAATAAACATAAATGAGCCAGTAGGGGAAGCCGAACAAGAAAAACAACAAAAATATCAACAAAAAGACTGCACAGATCAGGCACGTTCACAGTTGACTACCCATGCCAAACCGGCCAACCTCAATTGGATGCTCCATGTCGGCGGGTTAAAATCGGCCGGTGGCAAACTCTACAGGTTGGCTAGTCATTTCCGGATCTTTCTTCATTTTCTATTGCAGTGCGAAATTTAATGCCAAAAAGCGGATTGTGCGGTGCCTCGGATGTCAGACGATCCAGCCTAAGCTCAACAGATCAAACTCATTGGTAGTGATAATTTTGCTTGAGTTGACAAATTTTTATAATGATGTGCTTTATCATGACATTGTCTATTGAGATATTATTTTTTAGTAGTATTTTTAGTAGTATAGTATTTTCAACATACTCATCTTGAGGGGATGCCCACGATGAAAATCATTTAGACAACGGATGTCGCTCATTTACACACACATTTATTCTTACATATCTTATATAGTAAATTTGGATTGCATTAGTTTTTAATTACTTTGTCTGCTTCTCCGGAAATTACGAGCTATAACACAGTGCGATTTGGAATATGAGGAAAAGAGGCCAAACAGCAGCTTGCGTTTCCGTGTATTAATTTCCGTTATGCAATCCCTAGATGAGGAGCCACACTAGTGGCTTGCACATCTGTCGTATGGAGGTATAGTGCAATTATGAACTCTTGGTAAAGGTCTTCTAACAAGGCCTAGAGGGGATCTAGAGGGTGACTGGAGACTATACCGGAGTTTTGCGCTAAACGCTGCCATCGACAGATTTGCAATGCGACTGTGTGGCATAATCCAAAGTTAACATAACGGAAATTAATACACGGAAACCTTGCTGCTGTTTGGCCTCTTTTTCCTCATATTCAAATCGCACTGTGTTATAGCTCGTAATTTCCGGAGAAGCGAACGAAGTAATTAAAAACTAATGCAATCCAAATTTACTATATAAGATATGTAAGAATAAATTGTGTGTGTAAATGAGCGACATCCGTTGTCTAAATGATTTTCATCGTGGGCATCCCCTCCAAGATGAGTATGTTGAAAATACTATACTACTAAAAATACTACTAAAAAATAATATCTCAATAGACAATGTCATGATAAAGCACATCATTATAAAAATTTGTCAACTCAAGCAAAATTATCACTACCAATGAGTTTGATCTGTTGAGCTTAGGCTGGATCGTCTGACATCCGAGGCACCGCACAATCCGCTTTTGGCATTAAATTTCGCACTGCAATAGAAAATGAAGAAAGATCCGGAAATGACTAGTCAACCTGTAGAGTTTACCACCGGTCGATTTTAACCCGCCGACCTGGAGCATTCAATTGAGGTTGGCCGGTTTGGCATGGACAGCCAACTGTGAACGTGCCTGATATGTGCAGTCTTTTCGTTGATATTGTTGTTGTTTTGCTTGTTCGGCTTCCCCTACTGGCTCATTTATGTTTATTTTGTTTATTTATTTCTGTTTATGTTTTGCGTCTTATATAGCATATTTGCCTCAAGCAGAAATACAAAAGTATATTCTGACTTGGAAATGGAATCTCGACTCTGTCTGGGAGAAAAACAAAACTAAAGGCCTGGTTGGTCGGCGAAGCTGGACAAGCATGTCAGGCCGACTGGCTTGGAAAAATACTTACATGCCGTTCTGCTTCTTTCTTTCTAGCTTTCTAGGCTAGAGACAACCACTGTTTGTTGCCAAACAGTCCATGAAGCACATTGTAAACAGGAAAGTTGTAGCTTTTTCGGTTAGTGTTAGTTCACAAATTGATTTTGCTGCACTGACTACAATATACGGCTCAGAAATACAGCGATACTGATATTACTCTCCTTGGTTGGATGTTCAAAAGTACGATACAATCCAAGCAGAAGTAATAATCCAGTGCAACTTGTGAAATGTTATCTAGTTCGTAAGAGCTGAAAGTGCACACAAATATTTACCAATAGTCCAGCATGGTGCCCCTTCTTGTGTCCGTACGGACCAGGCGTAAAATAAAACAAAGGAGGTTTCGCACTTTTTGATAAATTTGACGATTTGCCGACTTAAAATTTCAAAACTTGAGGTAGATTGGAAAAGATCCTGTGCTTTGAGAAGTCCCAGCTACTGAAGCTTTATTACAGTCAGATAATTTATAGAACACTTGTTTGTTAATTAATGTTTGTTTGTTAATTAAAGAACACAAATTTGTTAATGTTATTCAGAGTTTATTTAATAGGATTTTTTCTGCTTGCCCATAATTGGCTTGGTCGGTCTGTGTGTGCAGACATTCTTTCTGGCTTGTTTAAATTATCGGGCTGACACCACCGATGTATCTGTAGAAGTATGTTGTATAGCTTAGAAAGCTTAATAACTGATAATATTACAAGTATATGCTGATTTTGAAGCTGAATTCAACTTCATTATCATAATCAAACTATACTCCAAGGAAAATTGTGAAATGTTAATAACGGTGTAAACGTTGGAAATACCCCTAAATATTTACAATTAAGAATGTGTTGTGTTTTCGAGCTTTAGAACGTAGGCATAGCTTCACTTCGGCATTGACAAACGTCACTCTGCGAATTTTCATTCTGCAGGAAATCTCTCGAATTTTTTGAGGACTCAGTTTTGCCAAAATAATTTGTAGTTGTTCTTGTTCTAAAGCTCGAAGCAGGCAAATGATTCGCTAACAACACTGCTAGTGTTTTCGAGCTTAAACACATAAAAGTAGAGCGAGTGAGTATACTAGGTACTGATTAGCGAGGGGGTCAATAGGGTCTGGTTTGTGGGGGGGGGGTTGACGAGCCGAGAATATGTTTTGCTCTGCTAACATAGACTGTGCTTGGGCACAGTCTTATATTATATACTCTTGCTTAAACAAATAGGCGTGGGCAAAATGTGCAATGGGACTATGTGTCCATCAAGTATAAATAAAACATTGTCTTCAATATTTTCCGTTATGCGTCTTTCAAATAACTCCTTTTGGGCTGATAAAGAGTTTAGGAGAATCCGTGCCAACAGCGGACCAACATACTGTGAAAGGACGTTAAAGGAACAGTAAACATTCTAACTGAGTTTTTGAGAAAGTAAGTTAGCACGAGCATACTTTCTTAGAATGTAAGTTGGCAGTTGGCACAGTTTCACAGAAAGGACGTTGATTGATCAGTATACTATTACAGAAAGTACACTCGTTAGTGTAGCAACAAACGCAAATCAACTTAAATTCTCGTTAGCCATATTCTATGTGAAAATGCGCGCAAATACACGAAACAACTGGAAACATCATTTTTATTAAGTATTTGGCTGAGCAAATACTTCAGAAACAATAGTAAAACATTAATTAAATTAATTAATTAAATTCAAGGAGCACTTTAGTTTTACACACAACACGACTAAAATTTCGTCTTTGTTAAATAGACAATGCTAAATAACCAGTTTCTAATTTTCTTTGGATCGAATCTAATTTTGCTTTGGATATCGTCCCTATAAACTAATTGCGACATTCCAATTTCAATTTCCAATAAACGTCATACAAAGATTCTAGTTTTCTTCCGAGTCAACCCAGATTTTAAATAGATTCACGCTAAAAGGTCGCACACGAATATAAGAGCAAATTCAAATCAGTGTTTTAGGCCGAGGTAAAAGCATACTAGTGTTATCAATAGTTTAGACTTAGTGCATACCAGCTAGGATTACTCCGTTAGCAAATTTGCATGGCCGGGGCCAATCCAGACTGCGGATCCGATCCGGGGCCGGCCTGAAGTACCGCCCCGTTACACGGCCTCGATGGTCGCTAAGGCCTTGGAGGCCCAGATTCCATTTCACAGTCTCTTGCTTACCATCTGCAAGTATATTGGCAGTATACCATATACTTGATGCTTCATCCGTATAACGATTTTAAGATTTTATATTCGGATCCATTGATCTTGATCAACTATTGTTGATATGGCTTGCACATACACTAATGCTAACATCCAGTTATAGCTATCAATAGCAATCAATAATCATTATGTTTTGGCATGTGATGTTTAAGCTTAAACTTTGTAATTTACAGTTAATACTTTATGAATTGCGTACACTTTCAAACTCATTTTCGAGCGCTTTTCATTTGGCTTTTTTTGATGATGACGCTAATTTATTACCAGTCAATAAACAATATTTATACTACAGCGATAAAAATTAATGCATCTCTAATAAAGTTCATATGCTTCATCGGTAAACGACCAAGTCTGCGCAAGTTAGCTGTAGAAATCAAAAGTTTCGGCTTACTTTACCAATTACTTTGTCATTCACTTTGAGGCTGTACTCTCTATGACTTGATTGACGGATTGATTGACTGATTTCATCTAGATTTTTGAGACATTTCCTGAACCTTTACGTGTTTGATTTGCAGATGTCGCTTACTGAAGAGAAATTCGACACGTCTTATATCTACGGCAGGAAGTAACAGTCAAGGGCGTACGATATAAAAGGAAGAGATCGGTATCTCCTGATGATGGTCGTGGGAACTAACGACAGAAGGCCAACTTGCCCAATCCTGTCTTTGCTAAATGGGAAATCAACGTGGATGGAGTGTCCTACATTAAACTCCCGAAAAATAAAGACACAATTCGTCAGATCTCCCAAGATCTAGTGGAAGAAGACCTTGCTTTCTTTAATTTGAACTAGGAAAGTGTTCGTTTGGTAGATGAAAAAGACATTTTTCTGTGTGTACTTTTCTTAGTAAAAGCAAAAGCATAAAGTGTCCTTGTCTTGTCCTGACTAGGGAACTCAGCAACAGTGTGTGAGGGTCAGACGTTAGCGAACAGAGCATAGTTTTTGCTCTGATAGCAGAGAGGGCCATACTCTTAATTAGAGTCGTACTATTTCTTAGAGTAAATGTGTCATTGAGAATGGTTTATATTAACGTCTGACCAAAATTGTTTTCTTTAAATCTCAAAAACGTTTCAAGATAGCTGCCATAAAGTGTATATTTTCTGAACCGGACTAATGAGATCTTTCTTTTCTTGAAAATTTTTTGAAATTTTCCGTGCGATTTCAAAGGGCGCCGCTTTTATATGTACAGAAAGATTGGTACACAGTGCTACTGCGATTTTCCCAGGAAAATTTGCCCCTTACCTGAAAGACCTACACACGAAATTTCAACTTTTTGGTTGAAAATTGCTATCTAGGAAAAAGTCAAAGTCTAGTTGGCATGCTTTCATGTGTATAATCGCAATATTAATGGATAAATCATGCAAACATTGAAAATTCTTTGACTGCTGATCGAAGATGCAGTATAGGTAATAGTTAAATTGGTTTAGTACAAAAATATTTGTACTCTGGTTTGGTCAAAATTGGGAGGCATTTGCTACAATTCTAAGTAAACTTCAACTTGAAACTAGTTCGCGCTGCGCAGCAGGCCTACAGTTTATGAACTATTCCTCTGACAGCATTTAATCTTTTGCAGAGAATATTGCTTGTTAAAATAAAAATTTTTAAAATGAACCAAAAAGCCTTTCAACACTATATTTGTTTTGGACAGTTGATAAATAATGTGAACAAGCCTTTCATCGGTCATGACTCAAAGAACGTTTCTATAAACCCTGTGTCTTTAGTGCAGCATGTGCAAGTTCAACCGAGTAAAATGTCGAGGACAGACAGAATATGAAATATGAATTTGATCACGACACATACTAAAACCAATATGTGACAATTGCTATAGTTCTAGCTATCAAGCTGAATACATGATCAGTACGATTTCGACTGACACGAATGAGTAGTATAACCCCCTTCACCCCAGAAACTCATATGTTTGAGGGTTAAAGTATACTGTAATTAAAGTGTCTAACGTAATACGTTTTAATTAATACATTTTTGAATGACGGATTTGTTGTGTGGCTCCATAACTATAGCCCGTTCCATGATAGGTATTACAATAAACTAGGGATTCGTTGATTAGTGCAGCAGTATTAATGAGCCAAACTTTTAATAGAACCAACAAATTTTGCAGCTTTCGGTATTATTTTGCAGATCATGCAGTGACTAATTCATGAATGGCCAACAAATTCCATAATCTCCTGCTCAATCGTTGTGACCACAAATATCAGAGAAAACGCGACTTTAAAGGTTATTCCGTTGGTGTAGTCCAAATCTTAATTATGCATCATTTTTGAAGTTCGTTAAGGTCTCGAAAGCTACAAAACGACCTATGGAATATCCCTCAGCTTTTCCACAGCTTTAGTTACTTTCAGCCAAACCTTCTGCACTAAATCAACTAATCACTAATAATTTATAAGTAATACATTTTACGCAACGGGCCTCAGTAGTTGCTTTTTGTTGAAACACCTGTTTCGTGTTATGAAAACCAACCCAAGTTACTATTGACGTAATATTTCCGTAATTTCATCACTTCCATAATCACTATCATCGAAATTACGTAATAATGTCAGCCTATTTGCTTCCTTTGTGCTTTGATCGATCAAGTACAATTCATATCCAAGCACCCAGTCCCATAAAACTGCTAATGGAATACTCAATATTGTGAAACTACTATTTCATGTTAAAAATAAAAAATTACAGACACCCGATGTGTCTACTTGATTATCTGAAACATTGGCACTAAAATGTGCACTAAATTGGTTTGTTTAGTTTCAGGAGACAACTCCGAAGAACGCTCATTTTGGTCAGAGATCTGACTCCAGCAATCGGGTTGCAACCATACAAAGACGATCCAACGAAGTTTACATCATTGTAATTAAGTTTAGACTCCACTAAACATTTCAGGAACTGCTACTACGATATGGACCCAAGGTCAGTGGGTGAAACGATTCTGCTCCAGAAAAATAGGCCCAAAAGTGGTGGTGGCTTGACACTGCTTAATTTGAGGACAAAGGACTTTTCGAAACCGTAGTTCACGAAATTGTCCATGCGGACATTATGCGGAGAGACATTGATGGAAACCATGCGCCAGAATTTAGAGCAAAAGCTAAAGAAATCGCTTCCAAGGCTAATATCCGAGTTTCAACAACACACAACTTTAATAAGCAAAGAGGCTCTCTAGAAGAAGGCTGAAAACCGACAGAGCTAGACCTGGAGTCAGCGAAAGAAGAATCAAGTCCAATTTATTCCAAGCAGAAGCGGATACGAAAACGTATCACAAGCTAAACGCGACTTGCTGGTTAATTCATAAATCTTAATAATTTGCACGAACTGTGGAGGCTGTGTCCATTGAGCATAGGTAAAACAAATTTTCGTTAGCATGTAGCAGTAAAATTTTGAAAAACTGATTTCCTCAAAAATGATAGCTTTTAGGCCCTACAGAACCCACAATTGTTTTTGGCTTCACTTAATCGATAGATTATAGCTCAATAGTGTTAGAAAAATGTACTTTGGTGTCTTCTTTCCAGCCATGACAATTAATCCAGTGTTTACTTTATTTATTTAGTTTAATCCATTGGTGACGGAAATTTTCTGAGCGTTTGCCGCTACTTTGGTTCATGCCACGAGGGCAAACAGACAAATGCGAACAGACAAACCAGATCAGTAACACTTATGCATCCGGTGACCCACTGCAGAGTCTACGAAACAAGCGTCTATTTGAAACATTTCATAAAGCAAAGTATAAAAGTGGAAAGGATGCCGCACCTGTCGAAATTGCTCTATTCTGATGTTTGTAAAACAGATCTCAAAGGATATGGTACCGTCATCAAAGAAGACTGTGATAGCTGTCAAAGTGCCATTTCCCAGATGTTTTACAACAGCTTTGCAGTACTTCCTCTCAAGAAAAATGTAAAGAGAAGAAGTAAAAGACAAGAAGATTGTCCGAATAAGTACGTATATTTAGTGTTTCTGGCACGGCTTATCATTCCTTCTGTTCCTAATTGCTAAAGCACTCCTTGCCTTCGTACAAGATACTAGAAGCCCTACCAGCCGCCATCGGAAAGGGGAAGGTAAAACTAGGCAAGGGTCACCAAAAATGGGCTGAAAAATCGGTTTGTATACTAACTTCTAAAGAATTCCAAAGCGCTAAATCTGAGATACTTTCACCAAAAGTATTTTTCAAATGCTAAGATCTTAGATTTAATTCAAAGTAACAGAAAGCATTACTTACGATATCTTGGAGGAGTCTCATCTAACACCCCAAGTGCCCAGTTAAAGTACCACCTATACCCCTGTGTAACAGAGAGACCTGGGGGTTTAACTACAGCACCACCTCCGCTACTAGGACTAGCACAATTGCGAAACCCAGAAATGTAGCAGAAAACTGGACCCCGCATCTTAGACACAGCCTTTCGCTATAAAAGAAAACTTTCAACTGACTAAAAAATTAGTCATGATTGAGCGAGAAGGTATTGCTATATACCCCCGGATATAAGTTGATTTTTGTGCACAATCTTCAAGCTAGCAATGAGACAGTTACCTTTACAGTTAAAGATTGATGACGAACAGAGAAAGAATAATAAATATTGAGATTTGTTGAGTTGAGTTGAAAGGTCAACCATAAAGATAGCGCCACATTTCAAAATAGACATTTTTTGCATCTGAAAATGCCGCATGAATACCAAACACTCCAGTAAACAGTCAATTAACGATTTTAAGGTATTAAGGGTAATTTTAAGAAAGTGTTTGAAGAAAGTTCGTCTTCCGCTACTGCCTACACTACACAATGTCACCATGGAATGTTATTGACTGTGTGCTCTGTCTGTCTACCAGCCGTTGCAAAGTTTTTGATTAGATGCATAAAGAAACAACAATTAGGTTTTAATTTTGCTCATTTTTAGTTGCTTTAATCCGACCATTTTAATCTTTTAAGCTTCATTTTCTGAATGAAAGGGAAATCTTTTAATTTTACGTTGCATTGCAGCTCCAAACAGTTTTTCGTCCCCTGAAACAATAAAAAAAGTTGAATTCTTATTTTCTACGAAAGCAAATTGAATCTTAATCGTACAAGCTGTCATATTAAAATTGAAGTAATGCGGTAGTAAGTAAGTAACAAATGCGGTTGCGGATTGTATGAGGTTGCGGAGGTATGAGATTATATGTAGGTGCTTTTTCTCATAGTCCATTAGGTTCAGAAGTATAGTGTATATGTTTATTTAGTTAACGCAGTTAAGTTGAAGTTAAAAGCGCATTAGGTTCAAAAGTAAGTGGATTCGTTTATTTAGTTAATGCAGTTAAGTTTAAGTTAAGTTAAGTTGAGTTTAAGCACGCAAACAGAGCGAGTGAGCAAATCCCCGTTTCGACCAGGTAATGATTTGCGGAAGAGAGGGAGTCCCAAGGTCTAATTTGAGCTGGGTGAGTCAACAGTTAGCGAACAGTGCATTGGCTTTGTTCAGATAAGAGAGAGCATTCCAAAAGGCATTATGTGCTCTTGATATAATTACGTAAAAAGATAAAATTAAGCAAGAACAAAATAAAATATTAAATTGTGTCATAAATGAGATTGCATCGTAAACTTATAATCCCTGCTTTCTGAAGTAGAATGTTTAGTAGTCGTGACATGTGTCGATTAGCAATCGTATGCTATTTGTCATTTCAAGCTGATTCTGCTGTTTTGACTACCTTACTGTCATTGTTGTATTAAATTTTAATTAAAATTAGAGACCTTGGGGTATATATATATATAGGACTGGTTGTTTTTATTGCTTCTGTTTTATTAGCTGGAACTAAATTATATATACAAAAAACTGACCTTTGAATTGAACTAAATTCGTGTTTCATGATGTGGCCGATTCCTCACGAAAAAATTTACTTTAATCTGCAACAAATCTGGAAAACTAAATTGCTTCGAAAATGCAGAAAAATAATTTCCGAGAACTAAAGTTAGGTTCACTGTATTTATTAGAAAGAGAAAATGCTAAGCTCTTTTGCATTAATGCATGTGAAATACTTTTCATTTTAGCGCTCTTGGTGACCGAGACGTAAGCTTGCATATGCAAGCTAACTATCCAGAAATTGGTCACAGAGTGTTAGCATGTATTACTGTTTCCTGAATACGCTTTGATGCATCTTACCAGCTGGTTTTTAGAATTTAATAAATGCTTCATTTATTGGATTTGATATTGGCATTTAATACCTGATTTTCGAGTGTATGAGATACCTCAACGCACAAGATATTGTAATTAGGGCTCAAACCAGAAAGGCAATTAACACATGTTTCCAAAACTATCTAGTGGCAAACTAAGTTAGTGCTGAACGGACATTATCAAAACCAACTGAAAATATAGCATGAAATCCAACCAGTCACTAGGACGAGACCTTCCCGCTCAGATCTGATTCAAGTTGAATGAATGAATGGTGTAAAAAAAATTCGCCCCTCGCTAACAAACTAATGTTTTACTACATGGAGGCGTGGAGGAGACCCATCTGCAGTGGTTGTGTCTTTTGTTTCCTCAATAAGTACATATGTACGAACACATGTGCATGCCACACATGTGCGACCCAAACAAAATGCACAACCACTAAGCTGAGACTCTTTAATAAACAGCACATTTTTAACCGTAAATCATTTCGTTTTAGAAGATGAATATCAAAAATATACATGCATCAAGTATAGATTGGTCGGATTTGTCGCCTTTTGTCCTTTTGTCGGATAGTGGCTGGCAAAGGCTGACGGATTAGCTCACTGCAAATCTGGCTGGCCGTATGGAAATGTCTGCTGACATAATAAGATCCCTGATCACAGAATATAGCAACGACGAGCCAGGCAAGCTGTTTCTTGTCCACTCTGTTAACGACGGGCATGGGGACTGAAGAAAAAGTTTGATTTGCTACAGTTACTGATTTGCAGTAGTTAAACATTTTAAGTGTTAAACATCGTGAAGTTTTAAACACTTTAGCACTAAAAGAGAGAATGGGAAAGACGCAAGTGGTTCCCGAGACATCGTCTATTCCAGCATCGTTACCAATCGATATGCATCGAAAATGTTCGGCTTTAGACCTTGGCGGTTGTCAACGAGGAACCGACCCGTTGGAAGAAGATGGACCGCAGAGTCGCGGTTGCGGAGGATGAATTCGGTTGTGCACGTAGAAACAAGAGCACTTCTTTGGTTTTTATTTTTATTTTTATTGATTTTGGATTTGCGCAACCGTCTAGTTATTTCCGAAAGCAGCTGTAATAGTTAAGTTTGTAGACTGCTATAAGTTGCACCAGTATGAAAGCAGATTTCTCAGGAAAAATGTATACATTAAATTTAGATGGTTGCAAGCAAATGTTCAATGCAATTGCCCTTGAGAACAACGTATAGAAGTCCCTACTGATTTTCCATTATACAGTGTATGTGATAAGGACCTGTGATAAGTAGCAGAATATAACAAACATCACAGAACACAACAGTGTCCCTGGGTAACAAAATCGGTAGAACGTTGGCCAAAGTTTGTGGATTCGATCCCCACCTCAGGGCCGAATTTTTCGGGTCAGTGTTGCCGACCTTCTTTCTTTCGTTAATACTCTTTATTAAACTAAAGACTGACTAAAGTTGGCATCCGGCTGAAGAGGAGTCCAAACCGATACATTTAATCATTCATTTTGTCAATTCTACAGTCATCTATTTCCGTCAAATTCTTAAGAAATATATAGCAGCTTATTGCTCCAATTCACCGAAATACTGTGTTACTTCGTTTCCAGGTTTGTTGTAGTTCCGATTCAGGCGACTTCTTCCGCTTAATTGAGCTTCTTTTAAAGGCCCCGCTACCGGAGCTTCCTTCCTGTAATTAGAAATGTTTCCCATGTAAAGATGAAATTTATGTAGACTTTAGCATGTTGATATAAGAGATAACGCAGGTTATGTCGACCAGGCATGAGCAGGAGGAAAAAACTGCCGACTGTCTGAATCAGGCCGGTACTGCCACTATTGCGGTGCTGCGGTGCTTGCACTCGTACCGCACGCTGGCAGCTCTCCACACGGCTTGCATATAAATATCTGAATCTCTGAATGCACGCAAAGTGCCTTAATGTATTGAAATAACACGAGTTCACATAACTACCACTCATCGTGAATTTACGCAGATTTTTATAGTCGCGACAAACGTTCTTCTTTACGACGTTCTTGCTGAAACGTTCTGATATCGGCACTTATCTCAGACAGTCTCTCAACTTTGTGCCTCATGTATGTATGTATGTATATAGTTTTACACGTCGTAAGCCCCTGATGAGTCCCACAATTAGGTCAGTCGGGCATAAAAAGGCGATCCGTATATGAAATCATAGTGCACAATGAAACTGTATGTCACAGCTGTACAGTCTTACAAAACAACTGTTATTGTCTACATTAAACCGTACCTTTAATTTACTGAAAGTTTGTCGGGTTTAATGCTATTTTGCCCAACAATGATATCGATGCTTCCATATAGGTTGGTATTTTCAGAGTTTGACGTTTAACCACATAGCATTTTACAGTAAGTAACTTTGCGTCCCTTCTGATTCAGATTTTGTTCCAATAGAATATTTTTGTCGACGACGGCAACGATAACCAGTATACAACATCGTGGAATGTGGGAAACAGACTCCCGTGAAAGCTGAAGATTCTTTTGCAATTGCAAATTAGATCCGGAATAAAAAGAAAAAATAATTTGGTATCTGGTACATGTAGATCGATACATTTGCTACAGAGCAAGGTTACTAAGATTATTCCATTGTCTGAATGTCTTTATGCATTGGCCCGTGCAGTCATTGGCCGACCAAGCCTTGTCCGAAAAGTTTTTTGGCTGAGGTTGGCCTAGCTCAAATTTGATTTTATGCGTTCTGTGTTGTAAAGCTTAATTTTGTTGCCTAATATAATGTGAACATGTTACGTAATATACTTTTTATATTAAAACATTATTACAGATTTTCAGTATACATAATAGGATGTTGACACTTGGTCCGCTTTTCTATAAGTTCATACTCCGTCCATACTCAACAGCAGTTGTTGTTTTTCAATTAAATTCGTAAAATAATGGCATACGAGTTGTAACTGTGCAAGCATCTTATGTCTTAATTTCTCTAGTGGTGAACGTCTCAGCAGTGTACGGTAGTTTTCCAGCAAAGTTTGAGCAAAATTATCGCGGATTGTAGCAGAGCAGTTGGTAAGACTATATTCGGCTTCTGTAAAATTTGTGGGGAGGAACTGACTTAAGGGAGGGTCCATCATGACAAATTTTGAGGTGACGGATTTCGCTCGTTTGCATATTAAGTTTAAATTTTGAGTTGTTTCGTTCAGTTCTCCGTAAGTTGCGTACCATCAACTGTATGCAATTTGCATATCAGCGAGCTCGAGGATGCTGCAGCCAACTGAGGCATATTTTCGCAAATCAACTTCACGTTTTTGGCTTATTTTGTCGTATACCCTTAGAACTATTAAGAAAAAGATTTTCGCACCTTTTCCAGGCGGATGGGCTTGATCAGAAGCTTCTTTGATGAATTTCTCGGAGAAAGAATGCCCTTGTTCCTCCTGATGTAATGAAACAGCATTTAACTTAAAATAGAAGCATTGCCGACTCATAGTTCTATGAGAAGAAATCCTCCATGCACTGAGAGCTTTCGATTGATGTATAATATGAAAATTTTTGAAAAATATTAAAAATCGCTGTTTTGTGAAATTCGGGGTTCGAGGGTCCCGTTTGGAACGCAGAGAAGTATTGGACGTAGCTGTCAGCATAATTTCATGCTGCAAATAGATCGAAAGACATGAATACACAAGTTGGAATACAAAATAGGCGGTTTTGGACCATGCTGTTGTCGTAATTTGACCACATTTTCGAAAAAACTGAAATTTCAAAATTTTTGCAAAAAATTTCCATATTTGCGCCAAAAAATTTCGAAACTGGAGAGAGATACAATGGAACCATGGTATCCGTGGAACCGCCAATTCAAGTACTACAGCAACCTGGAGTTAGAAATTTTATTTAGGCTTTTGAATTAGAGGAATTTGCAATTCTTTCCGAAGACACCACTTTTCCGCTACAAAAAACTTTGAAATTTGACAATTTTTCGCTGTTTGCGAAAATAAAAACTTTTTTAAAAATTTAAGGGCCTAAATTAAAATTCTACTTCCAGCGTACCGCACTTTATGTTCGCAGCTACATTATAAACACAAAATTAGGCAGGATTACAACTGTTCGTCGAGAGATTTTTTTGGCGCAAGAATAAAGTCACCACGTTTTCAGTTTCCTATGCTTAACACAAGCAGACCCCAACTTTAACGCGAAATTACTCAACAACCGTAAGAGATGCGAGTTTAATTTTAAAACTCGTTAAAACATACTTCTCAAAGATCATTATATGTGAAAATGAGCGGTTCCGGTTCCGGTTCCGGTTCTAGGTACCGGTTCCGGTTCTAATTGGTAATTTTTATAAAAACGCTAAAATCAATCAATTTTTCTATATTTTAAAAATTGCTATAAAACATGATATATAATTGACCGTTTTTGACTACTTTTTACTATTTATGAATATTTTCTGTTAAAAATATGTCGTCTGTCTCCACATTTTAGCAAAATGGTGGGTAAATTTTAGGCAACAGAGCTTACCAAGAAACTAAGTAATTCTCAATTCAGACAAAACTTTTGCTATTGCCTTTCAGAAAGCGATCGTCACAACTTTAGAAATAACAAACATACCTTACTGCCAGTCAAAAATAAAACTTTCATCGATCACTCTCAAACCGTCCAATAAAATTTGCCCGTTGATTCAACAGTATAGGATCAACTATTGCAAAGCTTAATCATTGAAATGCAGCTATCTGGGGGCCGATGGTTTTTCTGAGATCGAAAAAGCAGCAGAAAAAGCAGCAGCAGAAAAAACTGGAAAAAATCGTTGAACGAGAATTATACTTTTCGAGCACTTCTGCGGGAACACAGGGACAACTAACTAAACCAAAAATGTATGTGCAATAAATGAAATCATTGTGTTAGGTTTTTATTTTACACAGATTTTAATTTAATATTATTAGCCGACATAAACATAACTTTGTAGCAAATGCGCTATTTTCTATCAAAGCATAATCCTATGTATAGACCAGTGTTGGCATCAGGGATGGGATGGGATGGGATTGAAAACTCATCCCATGTGGGATCAGTGGGATTTTGTGGGATCATTTTGCCTTACAATGCCTTCAAACACCGTTTTCAAATTTTGAAAAAGTGCAATATTTTGGTAAATTTGGCATAAAATGTCTGTTCAACTTCATGATTGGCATTTTGATGACTACCACCAAAACAAAGCATGGAGCTCTTTAAGGTGCTGGCATCGCTTTGTGTAAATGTAACCTTACAAGCTCCAATTTTTATGATGAAAGTTGATGAAACTTTCCAAATATGATGCTCTTTTAGCATTCTGGGGCCAGTCCAGCAGTTTTAGGTGAAAAGATAAAATCTTTGGTTTTTGCCACTATTCTCTCAGCACCTTATCGATACACCTGATTGGTTGATATAAATGGAAAGATGTCACCGAATAGAACATTTTTGTTTTTACATACGAGTTTTGAGCTATGTATATGTTAAGCTAGCAGGTAAGGGGGGGGTCAATCATGAAAGATTTTTAGATCACGGATTTCGTTCATTTTCACACAAACTAACCACATATGTCGTGCATATCAAGTTCAAATTTTGCAATATAGCCTGGTCGTAAAAATTAGCAATTCTCACAATTTTACAGAAAAAACTTAGTTTCTGCCCCAAAAAAGTTTACACTGGCAAAGGATTACAAGCAACATTAGGTATCGTTTGGTACCTTTATACATGTACTCTGCCACTGTGGAATTAGAATTTTTAGTTTGGACTTCAGTTTTTTATGCAGCTAAACAAAACTTAATGACTCTCATTTTTGATTACCAAAAGCGACAGAATTTAGCGACTTTCGGCAGCTCGCTAACTTCAAAAATTAATTTAAATTTTTTGAATACCTAATTCAAAATTCTAATTCCACAGTGACATAGTATCTGTTTCGAGTTTTAAACTATACAAATGTTACCCGGTATCTTTTTCGACACCAGTTTCGAGATTTTTTGGCGCAGAATTATATTACAATAATATTACATATAATTTACACTTTTTCGATTTCCTATTTCGACATAGCAGACATCAGCTTTGTGCTGAATTTTTCCTTAGTGCCACACCCCAGTTGCTTTCACGATGAGGGATAGTGCCATACCAAATTTTGCACTGGGTCCACCGTATGACACTGAATAATTGCATATCGCAATTATACCCGAGGAGTATTTAGTGTTCCTAAATGTCTCGAGTTTCGTATTGGTAAATGTGCCTGTTTGTTGACGTGCTCTATTAATGATGCAGTGTTAGCTCAAGTTACTAGTGTTAGTGACTTAGGTGTGGGGTATAGTAGTAATTTGGAATTTTCTGATTACTGTAATAAGTTAAAAAAGAAGTCCTTACAGAGATTGAATTTGCTTAAGCGTAGTTTCGTTAACAAAGATAGGGATTTTCAGATAAAAATGTATAAAACGTATATTCGACCCATGCTTGAGTATTGTACACCTGTTTGGTCACCTCGCTTTCTAAAGGACATTGACACGATAGAATCAGTTCAGAGGAGATTTACTAAATATGTTAGAGGCATGTATGAATTGCCTTACCATGAGCGTTTAAAAAGATGTGATCTTGAATCATTGGAACTTAGGAGATTGTATGCTGATTTAATACTGGTATATAAAATTGTTAACAATGAAATATGTATTGACTTTGACCGTTTCTTTGAGTATTCTCAATATGCTGGTACTAGAGGGCATGATCGGAAGCTTTACCCTAAACGCTGTCGTAAACTTAAAACTATGTCTTTCTTTTCAAACCGAGTTGTAAATGTTTGGAATTCCTTGCCTGGTGATGTTGTTAATTCACCCAGTGTCAACCAGTTCAAAAATTCATTAGCAACCTGCAATGTTGTTACATCATTTCTTCAAGGGCGCGCCTTACGAGAGACTTAGTCTTGTGCGTGCTCTATCCTTATTGTTGCTAAAATTAAGCAAAACTCGCACTCTTTCTCTCTTTTATTTGGGGGGGGACCACCTCATTTCTTATATATGGCATGACGGATTTTATTACTGTTTAGAATCTACTGTAGATCGTGTAGTACGCTTACGAGCTGGAAGGGCTTTCTTGCTGGTAGCGTATATATATAGTTCCTCTTGAAGTCGGCCCTATGACTTGTCATTGTATAAAACGATTTTTTTTCATAAATAAAGGCGGGGAAAGCGCCAGAAAAGATAATGAATGAATGGCTTGCATACATGCATAGCGTTGACTATACATATATGCTTTCAGGCATGCCACGTTCCTCCATTAAAAGAGAAGCCCCTGCAGCAAAGCTCTATTTGTCATCCCTAATCATCAGGATGAACGGATGACAAATAGATTATATACGGTTCTCTTACGCATCTCATTTATAAATACTGTACTCATGTATACGTATATATATACATATATATGTACTTTTTGTTTTATAAATACTTGGTTTTGCTGCAGCTCTTTTATGGTGGGTAAGCACATATGGGTAGGTAGACAGGGCGTGGTATGCCGACGCCAAAGGGGAGCTGAGACGAGGACATGCTGTGCATGTCAAGGCAAATCACTTTGAAATTTCGGCATATATACACATATATGTACGTGATATGAAGTTCTTAAAAATGCGTCAGCATCTTTATTATTAATTTTATCTTTCGGATATATGAACGATGAATTCCAGTATATACATAAAATGGCTTTTTGACTTATTATGTGTGCGTATATATATATATATATACATATATAATATATATATTTATATGATTCTGTATGTGAAAACCCCGTGTTATATATCTTATACACAAACTTTTCTTATATAATTTTTCTTCGTAACAGTTTTTCTTTTCTTTTTTTACATTTTTTAAAAAGGTTAATAGGTGAAATTCTCCTTTAGCAAATTTAATTTCTACTCTAAACTTACCTTTTGTTCTTATGAGTTGTCTCAGTAGGTATCTGTGCTTCCATTGGGGCCGCCAGCTAGTTGTATACGTATATATACCATTTAATTTTATATGATGAATGTTATTATGTTGAGTTTATAACTAGGGACATTAGAATGGAAGCACGGATGCTAGAGGTGGGCCCCTCAACGCCATGCAGAAGGATATAAACATTTTTTTATATCAATGAAGGCGTGTGAGGGGGGCGGTTTCACCCTGCCATTCATTCATTCAAAGAGTAGACAAGGCTAAGGCGAATTTTCTCAGCAACCGAAGGAGATGCGACTTAAGTTTTATAAACTCGTTAAAATATCCCACTTAGACAATAAAATATATAAAAATGAGTTAAATTGGAGATGGTCGAAACAATTCCCCAAAGTGGGCCCTCCTTAAGTTAGTATAAGCCAAAAAATGATTTTGGAGGTCAAAAATGGCGATTTTTGAGGAAATCAGTTTTGTCAAAATTACTGCCCAATCTTACGGAGAATTTTAATTTATTTATACTCAATCGATTTAGTCCTATCGATTTACTTTCTACTTAATTTATTCAATCTAATTCATTTTATCAATGCCTATTAGCTGGAGTTCTTTGCTAGATTTGGCCGAAAAACCTATTTGGCAAAACCGCGATTATTTTGTTTTAAACATCAATTTCTCAGGGCCTTTTCAAGAAAGGGTAGAGTAGAGTTAAAATTAACTCGATCCTTTTCATGAAAGAGTTAAAAGAGGGAAACTCCGGTTTGAGTGGAGTTAAAGCGAGTTAAAACAGGTACTTTTAACTCTACTCTACTCTACTCTACCCTTTCTTGAAAAGGCCCTCAGAAACTACCCCATGGGTTCGCGTAAGCTTTCGCAGGATGAAAATTCGCAATATTGCGGAGGGACTTGACTTGAACTTCACCAGCTGCGCTGCGAGAATACTCAATGCGAAGTTGCAAAACTTCGTGTCATCCTACATTTGGAGAATTCTCTGGAGTAAGACATGTTGAGCCAAATCCATAAAATTTCCCTCGACCCACATGTCCTTCATATCATGGCACAAATGAAATTTTGCCGATTGTATAGTTTTGAGAAATCGATACTCAAAGTTTGATGGTCTATATTTAGTTAATACAAAACTTCTGGTGTTTTTTGCAAATTTTGCTTTTTTCTTATTTAGGTACTGATTATAAGCTTCAAAACGATGTGTCAAATTTTTCCAACTCGCAAAATTGCGAACGTTTATTGCGTTTCAAAATTCCTCTCACAAAAGGACACCACCACGTTCAGACCTTGTGCCAATATTAAAATTTCAATGCTACAACGATTGTAAGGTCAAATACTGCAAGTGGGATTGGAAAAAGCAAGTTCGGACAAATGGGATGGGATGGGCGGTGAATTTGAAAATATGGTGGTATGGGATGGGATGGGATCAGATAATTCGTCCCATTTGCCAACTCTGGTTGTTGGCCTAGCTTAGACGTATTGATTTTTATTCCTGCTGGAGCAGGAATGAATAAAATGACTTTTATCTATGTTTTGCATGCATTTTCTCAATTTAACCACATCAAGACCCTATCTTCAACACAGGGCTAGTATAGGGCACTTTTTTGCGGGTTCATTTATGCAAATTAGGTTAGCGGCTATATAATGGACGGAAATTATAGACTTATCGCAGTTATGAACTGTCAGCAATCTAAATGGTTGCAAATTTTTGTGTGCGGAAGTGGAGCTTGGGGGCTTCACATACGCACATAGATGAATCTTTGGAGATGAGAATTAGTGCTCATCTTCAAACTTTCATCTCTGCGTTTCAGCGAAAATACGATGAACATTGTTATTTTGAAAAATTTCAAAATTCTCATAAATATATATATTGCGAAGAGTACATAAACTACATACTAATGAAATATAAATTACTCAGTCCATTATTCGACAATATGGAAATATGGAAATCCTTTGTAATGGATATTAAAGAATCAAAGTTTGAAAGACTGAATGCTGTGACGACTACTGTATCAGCACAACGAACTCACTGATATTTTCAAAACCTAAAGCATTGCACATATGTAGTGCATCAACTTAACACTAAAATGCGTAACTACTGTCCAATAAAAAATGCTATAGATAAGCGGTAAACTGAATAGACTCATGCTGATTGAACCTTCGGTTTCGGATAGAATGAAAAGAAATATGCATTACGTCGAAGCAAATTTGTGAATATTTTCAGCAGAAATTAATAAGGTCCATCAAGGCATATTGTCCCTTTTGGGGCCAACTTGTTACATCTACATTTGCCGAATGCCGATAAGCGCCAAATTCGCTAAAATCTTACTCAATCTAACTGAACTCTGTCGAAGAACTCCGCCAATTTTCAGATGAGGGCATGTGATAGAATTTTTACAGATTTTCGTAACATGTGGATTTTTGACTGTTAGTGTAATCCCGTCAAATAGTCCCTGTCTAAAGTAAGTAGTTTGTTACTAGTTTGTTACATATTAAGAGTATGACCGGCGCTACGCTGTCAACTACTCACATATATACATGCGGGGTCTCTTGCGCTTTCCCCCAGCCGTAACTTTTGATTTTTTTGAATAATTTTGAAATTTGGTGTGGGTGTATACTGGAAGCTTATGCATTCAAAAATTAAAAAATTTTTAATTTTTAAAACTTAAAAAATTTCAAATTTTTTTGAGATGGGCCTAGCAACAGCGGCACACAATGTGGCCATTATGTTGCTGCTCTCCGCAGACCGTTTAAAAATACGGACAAGAGGCGGAGAAGCGAAGGTCAAGGACAGAAACCTGACCCCAAGCCAGTCAGACGTCGGTTATTTTAGTTGCACCCAGGGGCCAGTTCCATAAAAGTTTGCTAGTACTAGACTCGACAACTCGACTCATGCTAGTTGTCGAGTCTAGTGCCTCAAGTGTACCATAAAACCCTCGCAGTCGAGTAGCTACTAGCACTCGACTTGCGAGTCTAGCTTCTCACAAGTTTGAACACTAGCAGACTAATCGGGTTCCATAAAACTTTTGTCTTGCCTTGATAGTACGCTACTAGCATCCGTCTAGTTCTCTAGTCTATTTTGACTAGAGAAGTGATCATTAAAGTTTGATAATTTTTTCATTTTTTTATCAAATTAGACTCAAAATCAAAAGACGCAGGTTTTTGAATCTTTTTTCGAAAGTCTGCAATTTTTACAAAGTTTCATTGAGATTTGCATTTTATGCGATGTTTTTTTACATGATTATGGCTATTTTCTGGCGAACTCGCACTCGCAGTGTTAGTCCTGGCACTAGCACTGATAATTTGTCGAGTCACCGCACTCGCTTAGCCAATTTCGTCGAGTCAAGCGAAAAGTTTTATGGAACACTTGACTCGGCGACTAGCACTAGCATTGCGAGTTCTCGAATTGTAGTACCAGCATGCGAGTCAAAGTTTTATGGAACCGGCCCCAGGTCAACAGCGGTTGTCCTACCAACCACTGTTGACCCCCGCATGTCAAGCACAACTAAGATGGCTGAAGACTAACAAAGCTTGCTGGACAGCTTATGGAGAATAAAAAAGAAAAGGCTGCAGAAAGGGATTCGGAAGGGATCGGCGAGCTCTCAGATAGGAAAGAAATAAAAAGTCCGTATTTCTAAAAGCATGTAGGAAACGCGTAATGCATGAAATTAATCTTTAATACAAAATACGTCGATTTACTTCGAAGGAGAATAAATTTATTACCAAAACGAAAGTTGAACTGATTCTGCCGAACGGGATGCAGGAACAGACACAGAAGGACCTTTTTCACCCGCCATGCCTGTTCCCGATCCCACCCAACAGTCCCAGCACTGCTATTAAAGTCTGTCTGAAAAACTTGCCCAATGCTAATCTTACTCGCTGAACTAGAACTGATATCGCCTTAAGGCTAAATACTAAACTGGATTTACTTAGCTAGCGTCTGAAATTCCAGGGCTGACAACTTTTTTAACCACTAAATATATTCCATTCTATATCTACGTGAAAGTAGTTTCCATTTCCTTTCCCATGTAGCAATTCCAAGTGTGAATTATTATCCACATGACCATAGCCCATAGTGCGATCGCGTCGCTATCTGACATATTTCCGGAGAGCTGGAAATTAGATTTCCAGTGATACCTCACTATAAGCAATGGTGAAACGAGGTCAAAAGAACATTGGGTATATATGTAACTTGAATATTGTGAGGTCCATGTCCACTTAAAGTGTTTGCGTATTATATTCCAGGTATTTTTTATGCCCTTAACTAATCAGCTCTACACAGCAACTAATGTGTCGTTCCGACAGCATTTTATTTTTTTAGATATATATAGAAAGATTTTCAGTTACTTTATTTGTAGATTTATCAAAACGACAAAACAGATAAATTAAAATTCTGAAACTCGGTAAACTTAGCTGTGGAACACCCAACTGCTTGTTCTCGTGGCGGGTCGTCCTGTTAGTTTTTAAATCAATTAAATTAATTGCAAAAATTATTCTAAACTTAACTTAAAAACCTTTCAAATTTATGTTTGGTAAGGGAGGACCAAGGGGTGCCAAAAAGTTTTTTTAAAAATTTTGCTGAAAACTTGCATAATGGGGTTTTCAGGGGCGCCGAGCACGAATCTGAAAACCGTTTTCCGATTCAGCTTTTCGCTAGCTCAGTATGAGCTAAAGTTGTAAGCTTAACATGTAAGCGTATACTGAGCTAACGAAAAGCTGAATCGAAAAACGGCTTTCAGATTCGTGCTCAGCGCCCCTGGAAACCCCCCTATGCAAATTTTCAGCAAAATTTGTTCAAAAATTTTTGGCTCCCCTTACCTTTTGCCTCCCCTTACCCTTACTCCTTTGCCTCCCCCCTTACCTAACAAAAATTTAAAAATTTTTAAAAATTTTAAAAATTTAAAAATTTTTGAATTCATAAGCCTCCAGTATGCACCCACACCGAATTTCAAAGTTATTGGTCAAAAATCAAAAGTTACGGCTGGGGGAGGAAAGCGCAAGAGACCCTACATACGTCGGCTGACCGTGTCCCACAAACGTGTACATACATAGTAGATAAAAATGTTTGCTGCCATCAGTCAAACAATGTGAATAATCATCAAACAATTAAATAATCTCGCTTGTCATGACACATTCTTACAAATAATGAAATTAAGAAAACTGAGCAGACAGCAAGCTACAGTAAGCCTTACTTTATTTTGTTGAAGACTATTGTCTAACTAACTAACTAACAAATAAGTATTCGTATTGGCCCAAAGGTAGCTTTACGTGTGACTTAATTAGTTATTATCTTCGACTATATTAGCAGCAACTTAAGCAAAGGATGAATGATCAGTGACCACTGTAGCAAATCAGAAAGTCTGCAGAAAATTTAATTACTGAAATTACTTTGCTGTTACCTAGCGATATCAGCTTTCGAGAGATCCACTTGCACCTAGCATTTCATTAACTTTCATTCGAATTATCCTTCCATGAATTCTTCGCACAGATGTAACTGCTTTCAATTCCGGCATTTCTGTCAATCAACAGGATTCCTCTGATTCGAGTCATCAAAAACTAGCTATTTATAAAGATGATCTAATGTCAGACAAATTATTCAAACTTACATTTCCGTTAGACAAAAGTGTACGTACGGGTCCGCTTTATCAGCAAATATGGATTGGCTATGAGTCATAGAGTTATAAAGTAAAAATCTGAGATAAAGGTGGAAAAACACCACTATTTCAATGGTTACATACATGCAGTAGTAGATCTTTGGGAGTACGGGACGGGCACAGCTAGATAGCCATGCTAGGTATAAACATGTTTCTTAAATATTTTGCAGTAATAAAATAACATTCCCTAAAATTTTATGTAATATTTCCTTCACAGTGTCTGCGATTCTGCCACCCACTTCCTGAATTTGTTACCTACTCCCTCAATTCTTCTACCGACCACCCGTCACCTCAATTTTGTCACTTACCTCCTACAATCCGTCACCTATCTCCTTATGCACCAACATTTCAAACGTGTACATCCTGATATATCTCTTCAGTTGTGCCATCCTATTTCTGAGACAGATTATTTCTTAAATAAACGAAAATGCATAACCAATCAAAATTTTGTAAAAGTTTAAATTTATAACTTTAATTCCTCCATAAGTATATAATATGCAGGGTGTCACTCGAATGCAAATAACCTGGAAATTACAAAACAAAAATATTTTCAAAAATTTTCGAAAATTTAAAGTTGTAAATTAGATTCTTCATAGAAGCAGATCATGTGGGTTTTATTTCAACGGCAATGACATAAATATGGAAAATTTCTAAAGCATTTAAACAATTTTATTTCATAATTTAGAGAGTTTCTAAATTTATGTCATTTTCCAAAGCAAATGACATGAAAGCAAACATTAGGCAACAGAAAGAATGTCAGCCGTATGCCGTAAGCCGTATTGCGTCAGCCAAATACGCCAGCTATCACACTGAGTAAGCAGAAGAAGCTTTAATCATGAACAACTAAGAGTAACACATGAGCGGGTATGGTTAGTTATGAGTAAAAGGTACTCTTGGTAAAAGTTAGTAACGAAAAGCAAAGCATGAGTAGCTCATGTTAATTGTGAGTAAACAGGAGTAAACTAATGAATGAACTTTATGCGGCATCATACTGACAACAACTTGTGAGTCCAAAAACCGTCAGCTGTCACCCGTAAGCCGTCAGCAAGCTCTCAAACATATTGTGGAGTTTGACTCTGCAAGAATAATAAAATAGTGTTGTCTACGTTATTTCTAAGTTAGGAACCCGACGGTAACAGGTGATTACCGGATGTGTGCGATGTCGGATCAATCCCCTAACTAGACCTAAGTTAAAAGTCAAGACGGCAGCATTGTTTTACTAATTCAAATAATATGAACATGCTTTCAAGCAATTAATGGAGCAACAGAGGAATGACCACCAGTCCCACAAATAGTAATGCAAAATAAATCCACCCACTATTTACAAGCGCATAGAATCGACAACTCACACCCCTAGTATAATGAAGCAAATATAGTGGTGTAGCTCATTTGCATATCTCATTTGCATAAGTACTAGGTTTCACCAGTTCCTGCTGGAGCTGTACTCCACATAATACCCCTCTTGAACCGGTCGACCTCGGACGGGATTGACACGGTTAAACATAAAAATGATAAAATGGAGTTACCCAAAGCTAAACTACGTACTAGTATAGATAAAACTGCCTGTTAGAAATTAGGTAGAAATAAAATGAAACACAGCATCACAACAGGCTGGCCAGCCGGCGATAAAACTATGTACAAAGTACAGGATCACTAGTTCCACAAGTTACTACTACGTATTCACACTACAATTAGTATTACAACACTTGGTTACTACTACAAACACTACAAAGAAACTAGCTACTTTAATATTACTTTACAATTATCCATTGCAAATGACTACAGCACATACTAGCAACCAAAAGTATGTACAGTTTCTACGTACTACAAAAGATACAATATCTAAAAGATGCAAAAAAATACAAAAAGACCAAGGCCGCGCGGAACACAAGAGGTTTCAACGTGCAGTGAGCACCAACGAGAACAAAAACACGAAACCACCCAGTGAAATATTTCTTCACACAAGAAATACTGCAAACCAACAGATATTATGAAAAACAAACAGACATTATGGAATTGCAACAATGGATGATAGATGCAATATTAGTACGTATATATCTACGATTCGACGAGTAAATATCAAACGACTCCCAATTGTAAAATTTAATCCCCAACGGCTCCCTCCCCTTAAATCACAACAATCAGACATTAGAACCCGATATAGTCAATACTTTACTCCTACTAACAATTTACACATTGATTAATTATGCTTTGCTCTTTACATAGTTACTCACTCTTACTCATTTGCTGTCTATCTAGTGGCCCCTGCTCATATGTTAGGGACTCTTAGTTAGTCATGATTACTCATATGCTATTTCTGCTTCCTCTGTAATTTACACTTTACAGACTGATATCTGGCGTATTTTAGTTGACGGGATACGACTGGCGAAGACGGCTTACGGCTGACAGCATAGATTTTTCATCACTTTACTCATACTTGCTTATAAGTACTCCTGGAGTGACTCCAGTCTGTATTCTACTTCACACCACGATAAACACGATAAACACATTGTTAACATTGTTAAGATGGATTCCATCCAAGAACTCAAAGCTAGTTTGGTAAATGATCAATGTAGTTTGTGTTTGGTAAGGAATGGATTAGTCAAAAGCACTTCAGTGTTTAAAAGGCTCACTTACTACAAAGCATATTTACACATAGTTAATAACGGCAAACGGCACCACCCCCAAGATTTTTACCTTAATGTTCCCAGCGTTTGAAAAGTTGTAAAACTCTGCTTGTTGGGAAGAGCTGAGTGTTCTATTCCTTGTGTTTTAGATGTTAGATGACAGACATCCATAAAAGAATTTCTTAAAACCTTCATCTGCGCCATAATGTAAAAAAAGCAGATTTAAACAGCTGTAGTAACGCACAGAAGAAAGACATTGTAATTCGAGATCTAATTTAATCTCGAAACAAGCTTGTTTAGCGATGTCTGCTACATAACCACACTTAGTACAGCAAAGATAAACATGAACTACATACTGGTAGATAAACAGATTTCTAGTTGCAAGAGTTTTGCGTTCCCATGGCCATAGTTCTTAAATAATTCCTTTGGTTTTGTTCAGTTACAACTGAATCTATAATTGATACATTCTACGGCAATGAACAACCCAACTGGTTGATTTAGTTCCATCAAGAGTACATAATATATAAAAGTGTGACAGCAGGCAAGCTTTCTGTTATCAACTCAAGGTACATGCTCTGCACGCTAAAGGCTGACCTCCCCACAAAATGTATCTAGTGACCTCACCTTCTGTGTGCCCAGTACAGTTTCTGTACGCTCACTCGCCGTATCTTTACGTGTTAATGCTGAAAAATACAATGCCTGCGTGCATCCAATTTGTGTCTGATTCGAGCTTTAGAACGCAAAGAAAGCGTGCAAATTTCTTTGAAGTGAGCATACACGTTTGCGAGGGGGTCAGCCATTAGCGATCATAGCTTGTACCTAGAGCTGATCACAGAAAGCTTGCCTGCTGTCACACTCTTATATATTATGTACTCCAGATAAGACACACCCCACTAAGCTACGTCTCTGTTATCAGAGCAAAAACTATGCTCTGGTCGCTAACGGCTGACCCCACCCGCAAATTGGACTCATCAATTTAAAGAAATATAAGCGCTACGTTTGCATGCTAAAGCACGAAAACACAACTACTCAGTTGGTTCAATATGAGTCTGTTGCGATCTTTAGAACACAAACACAGCGTGCAAATTTCTTTGAAGTGATAGATCCAATTTGTGAAGGGAGGTCAGCCGTTAGCGACAGAGCATGGCTTTCGCTTTCATAACAGAGACTAGGCTTAGTGACATACTCTTATCATTACTTACTCTTGGTACTTGACGTGCTCTTGGTTCCATAGAAAAGTCAGTTAACTAAGATAGTTGTGAAAAATCTGTCGAACCAAATATCGGAGTTCATTGGCAGATGCAGTTTATGGTCTATTCAATAATTGATCATTGACTTTTCCAATCAGAAATCAATTTTTAATGAGGTGTGAAGTTTGACTGCATTAGAGTGAATAAAAATGTGTTATTTCCCTGTGATTAGATTACTTACATAAGTACTAAATTTCTGTTTTTCTTTTTCTTTTTTTTCAAACTACATAATTTCAGTTTAACTATGAGTAGAATTACAACGCGCAACATAAGCAGAATTATTGGCTACCATACAGCGCCTATTATGATAGGACTGAATGAAACAGGTTGAATGCGAATTTAGGAGGGGAGGGGGTCCATTTTTGGGCCATTTTTTCGACTTTCTCCGAGGTCGCTGATTTTTACATATTTTATTGTCCAACCAAACGGCATGCTTTAACGAGTTTTTAAAATTAAAGTCGTAAGTCTTAAGGTTGTCGAGTAATTTCACCTCAAAGTTGAGGTTTCATTTCATGTGTTAAACATAGGCAGTGGAAGAAGTTGTCATTTTTGCGTGCGCCAAAAAATCTCCCGACAAACATTGATGAATCAGGACAAACTTTACATTAAAATAACGCTGAAATGTTAAACTGCGGTATCTTCGAGTTAGAATTTTAATTTAGGCCTTTAAACGTTTTTAATTAATTTTTAAATGATTAAAATTTGACGTAATCCTCAAGTCGTGTTAAATTTTAATTGTTCAAAAATAAATTTTAAGGGCCTACATTAAAATTCTTATTCCAAGATACCGTAGTTTAACATTTCAGTGTTATTTTAATTTAATGTAAATTAATGTAATTTGTCCAGGTTCATGAATGTTTGTCGGGAGATTTTTTGGGCACGCGAAAAATGACAACTTTTTCCACTGCCCATGCTTTAAACATGAAACCTCAACTTTGAGGTGAAATTACTCGACAACCATAATGTTTACGACTTTAATTAATTTAAAAACTCGTTAAAATATGCCGTTTGGACAATAAAATATGTAAAAATCAGCGAGATCGGAGAAAGTCGAAAAAATGGGCCAAAAATGGACCCCCCCTTAAGTTGGTTGGTTGCTCATGATACTGGTAAAAAAGTCTCTCTCTAGAGGTGGGCGTTGTGGTGAAAATCGTCGCTGAGGCACCCTGACTACAGCAATAATCTTATGTCACTAACGTAAGTATATATATATATATATATATATATATATATATATATATATATATATATATATATATATATATATATATATATATATATATATATATATATATATATATATAGGACTGTGTGGATGTTTGAAGTCTGGTAGCACTGTTAATTTCTCTCAGGGGCAAGTATATGTTTATACTGTTACACAGTGTTACACAAAGCAACAACAATTTCGTCTTTCGAGTAAATACTCTATCAAACAAACACCTCTTACTAGCTATAATATCTTATCCTCAGTACTCTCTTGTTTTGTCATTTGATGAGATTCTTTGACACACGTAGAGTATGTCTGTTTACACTTATACTAATTGAAAATATTTGGGGTCATGTGCAGTAGTGATAATTTCATTTCTTACATTTACCGGAAGTTGATTAACTGCAATTAGCAAAAACGAAGAATTCGTAGAGTTGGACTGACTGAAGGTTACGATTATGATTATGAACGTTAGTTTGCTTCATTCTTGTTATCTTCCTCCTTCGCTTAAACTACCAGAGTTGATACCATCAAAGTTAGAACTGCTGTCACTGCGGATGGACAAATCAGAGCTGCAGAAACAGAGGAGGCATCTGTCGGATCCGTTTCTGTGTCATTTCCGGCATCAGATGTTTCCGATCTTTTGACAGCAATACGGTTAATCTCGTTGGCTACTTTCTTTATGTCACTTCCTATCTCCTTAATATCTTCTTCTAAATTAGCAATTCTTTCTTCCAGGCCTTCTTTTACTTCCATCTGGTGCTCACTGTATTCTTCAGTATCTGTTGTAGTAGTGCCAATCATATATGAACTCCACCCTCTTGCCTTCTTTTCATTGCTTTGACTACGGATGGTACTAGTTACGCTGACCGTTTCTTTGACACGTAATGGATATCTTTCCTTCGGATCCAAATCTTCTGCATCGGCGTTTAACTTAGCTTCCAGTTCTTCTGGTGAGACTCCCAATTTCTTCATTTCTATGTCAAACTTGGCAGCGTCAACTCCTACATCGTCGATCAGAATCTGGCGAACCTCAGCGAATTTAATGTTTTGGAGATCTTGACCTTCAAAGGCTGTCTTCATTTGGTCCATTTTTGCCATCAGGCCAAGGTTCATGCCCATGGTCATTAGATCGCTGGTGCTGATACCCAGTGCGTCAGCAATAGGTTGTAGCATATCTAATTGAGCTGAGAATAGTCCAAACAAGCTGACCAACAGCAACAAATTGCGAATCATACTTGCGAATGTGTGATTTCTCACAGATGGCAATTATAAAATCTGAAATAAAATGAAACAAGTTTCTCACTCGCCAATTTAATTATATACAGTAACAAGCAAAATTTTATGCAAAAGTTAAGTTTTCGCTGGATGGACATTTTCCGTAAACTGTAAACCTGCTGCGCAGCTAAATTATTTATAACGGAGAACTTACTTGCTTACTACAAAATATAAAACGTCCAAAATATTGTCTGAATACGAATAGATAATAATTGTTCCTATTATTATTAAGTAATTGTTAAACTATATTTGACGAATTTGATTTCATAGATATCATTAGGGTTTTCTTTTCTGCAACTGTCTTGTTTAAAATCTCTGCTGAGCTGATAAACGATTCGAAGTTCAACTATGAGTCATCAATCCAAATAACGAATAAGTTGTCCAGTTTTGAAATTGCCATTATGACACGAATATATATGCGTAAATACTGCATGAATCAGAAACTTTGATTCTTTGAAAAAAAGCAAGAATTCACACACAAATTATACTGGCCCTATCTTAAAGCACTGCTCACACGCATTTATGTAAAAATGCATCTTTATCAAGTAAACTGCGTGTGAGGGCCTGGGCCGAGCAAACATAAGAGACCTGCTACATAAGACATGCATACATACATGCAAACATAAGAGACTAGGAAAAATTGCCAAATGGAATTCATATTGCCACTTTGGTTGCACCACAGAGATCCTTAGTATATATTAATTATGTACAGCAGAGTTCAGAAGTCTATATTTTAGAGCAGAATTTAGTAGGCTTTTGGAGAAATGTTTCTTCAATGTAGAAAGACAGAATCGCATACCACAATGCTCCTCAAGAAAAAGTATTCCTTACCTATTGCATTAATAATGGCAAGAGTACATAATACATAAGAGTGTGACAAGCGTCGCACTCTATGTAATTAGCTCGAGAGCCATGCTCTGCGCGCTAACGGCCCACCCCCCCGCAATTGCGTACCTAGTGGACCCCCCCCCCCGCAAATCAGTACCTAGTACGCAATTGCGTATGTTCACTCGCTGCTGCAATATTCCATTTATTGGGACCCCCCCCCCGCAAATGTGACCTATCATTCAACATTGAAAAGTGATAGGTCACATTTGCGGGGGGGGTCCCAATAAATGGAATATTGCAGCAGCGAGTGAACATACGCAATTGCGTACTAGGTACTGATTTGCGGGGGGGGTCCACTAGGTACGCAATTGCGGGGGGGGTGGGCCGTTAGCGCGCAGAGCATGGCTCTCGAGCTGATTACATAGAGTGTGACGCTTGTCACACTCTTATGTATTATGTACTCTTGATAATGGTTACTAAAAAGCCAAACGACTTGGCACACAGTTTAATCTATACAAGCGAGTAGTTCAGGTTATCAAAAACGGTATTCATTGGCTGTGATTTTCTAGAGTAATCTATGACTTTCGCTAAAATTTTCGATCAAACACGAGGTTTAAAATGCATGGGACAAATCGAAAAAAATCGGCGTTCCCCCCTCCCTTAATTAGCTAACACTCAACAGAATGTGTTCTGTTATGTCTGACTAGTGACTAGTCGGTTATATCATTGTTGTGAAGTGTTGTTCAAATGCTCAATAGCGAATACTGAAACATAGCTGGCACGGAATGCATTAGAAAGGCAGTAACACTAGATATGTGGTGTTCGATGCCTCTTGAATCACGTACCTTTTCTTGGCTCAAGTCGAGTTAAACAAGCGAAAAATAATTCAATCCTTTTCGCGAGAATGATTGAACAAAAAGATAGAAGAACCCTTAGTTCAAAACTAAATAGGGAGAATATTTTAGTAATGAGTTCTGGTTTGACTGTCCAGAAAGTTCAGTCATATGACGTCTGCCGTCTGGCTTTATCTAATTAGTTACTTAATTTAAATATCATCGTTTTCGTTTTGTGTAAATTTGGACCTATAAGCTTCAATTCTTTATGAAAGTAGATGAAACTTTCCAAATATGCTATTTTGGTGCTCTTTAACATTCTGGGACCAGTCCCACATTTTTAGGTGAAAAGATAAGAAATTTTCAGTTTTTGGCATTATGCTCTCAGTAGATAGTAGATAGATTGGTTGTTATGGATGGAAGAGGGTACAAAAACAAACATTTTTGCTTTTACAACCTTCGAGCTATCTCTAGTGGTTAAATCAGCTTCAGAATAAGCCAAAAACGAATTTTGGGGTCAAAAAACGGCCATTTTCGAGGAAATCAGTTTTTCAAAATTACTGCCAAATTGTATGGACAATTTTCGTTTGTTTATACTCAATCGATACCGGGTCTAATTGCCCATTTTATCAATGTCTGTTAGCTAGGATTTGTTGCTTTAAGCTAGAGATTTGGCCGAAAAACCATTTTGACAAAACTGCGATTATTTTGTTTTAAACATCGATTTCTCAAAAACTACCCAATGGATTTGCCTGATTTTTTGCTGGATGAAAATTCGCCCTATTGCGGAGGGACATTTTTCTTGGTTTGAGCTAAAACGTCTCCAGTTGCGAGAAAATTGAATACAAAGTTGCCAAATTTCGTGTCACCGCACATTTGACGGATTATCTGGAATATTGAGGCTTGTTGAGCCAAATCCGAAAAAATTCTACAGTTTTGAGAAATCGATGTTCAAAAATGTTTGGTCTGTATTCAGCCTATCAGATGTCAGTATGCCAGAACATTTTTGCTAGTTTTGTGATAATTTTGCTAGTTTCGTAAGCTCATGGGAATGTACAGGTTATAAGCTTTAAAATGATGTATAAAGCTATTTTCAACTCCCAAATTTGCGAAAGTTATAGCATTTCAAAAAGTCACCACAAAAGCACTGCACAAAAGTATAGAACACCACCATATTTAAGAATAACAAGACGCCCAGATAAATACGTATGTCTCCGTGAGACTCCCCCAGAGAAAGCCCAGATCGAAAACAAAAGAGACAAAAGTATATTACACAAAAACAAATGAGTCAACATTAAAATAAATTGGAAAAAGTGGAAAATTGGTTAAAACCGACATTTTTGTGGGGGAGCGAAAAAGACATATCGCCCCAAAAAAGAAATCCTACATCATTATTTGCTGAAGCAGCGACTACTCCTATTATTTTATGTTTTGCAATAAATAATAAATTGATGTTGTTAGGAGCGGCGGATTTAAGATTGGATAATTGGAGTTTAATAACAAAAAAGGAAGGAAAAAGTTCTTAACTTAGAACTTGCTTTACTTCCGCTGGTACCAAGAGGACAAAAAGGAAAGGGTGTTAGGTGTAATTTGGGGGGATTGGGGTTGGTTCACTTGGAATTTTTGTTGGGGGGGGAAGGTAAGGACAGAAATTGGGCGGCCGACCCACTAAATGGGGGGGGGGGACAGCGGGGGGGGGACAAACCCCTTTCTGGGGGGGGAAACCCCCCCGGCTCCTTGGACAAAGAGTGGGACTATGGAGTCCTAAAAAAAACAACCAGAAATTCCGCTCCTTCTTACCTGGATTTTCAAAAGATCAAGTCATTTGGTTCACTCCTGCTCATTTTATGGCATTTTGAAAATGACACCTACTTTTTGGTCCAACCATGCCAAAATTTTGCAAAAGTTTGGACCGATGTAACTTTTGACTGGGTTGGGCTAGAAAAGTTTTGCAAATATCTGCAATGATGGCAAGTCTTCCTCTTTGCACACAGCCAAAATTAGATCGATACGATGCACCGTTGGTCTGGCACATTGCCAAATGTGGCGGGGGAAAACCCACTTTGGGGGAAAAAGCCACCCAATTTTTTTGAAAATTTTTTTAACCACCAAACAGGGAAACAATTCGACACTATAGCACGGTACTATCGAGGACGCTGTATCGTCCTATGGTGTCAGATTTGGATAATTTTGCTTCCCTTGCTAGCTAGGGGCCAAAAATCCTGAAAGTGCCATTTCGGCACTGGCGGACCCAAGACAGGTCCAATTGTGGATTTTAACAGCCAAATGAACGTAAAAAACCATTCTCTACACGATAGACTAATAAGTTTTGTCAAATTACATTGTTTTTAGCATTTTTCAAAAATTGCCCTATGTTTATGTGTTAAACTTGATGAAACCTGTCCATTTGATGCTGCATTTTCAATGGCACATGAAATCTCAAAAAAGGTACCTAGATCGGGTTTTTTATTTATACTAGCTAAAAAGAGTTGAATTTTACACCTGAAGTGTCAGAATAGCGCTACGACAAATTTTGAGACCTGTGAGGGGTGGGTTACACCCCCCCCCCCATTGGGTTTTTTCCCCCGCTACTTTTTGCATTATACCGGCCTAACGGTACAACCTAGAGAAATGCAAATGGGCTTAAAAGATAGATCTAAGTACGCCAAGTACGATGGTATATAAAGTTCTCATTTAGCCCTTATAATAAAAAAGTTCCAGCCAAAGTCCGAAAATGTGGGTTTTTCCCCCCCCCATGGCTATATCCCCCTTCGAGCCCCCCCCAAAATTCGGACCTCAAAAAATCCAAAAATGACTTAAAATGAAAACGTTTCTGTATTTTAACGCATTTTCCGTGAAACAAGGCTTGTTTTGACAGTTTTAGGCATTTACACGCGGTTTTAAAGCGATTTTAAGTCAAAATTTGAGAAAAATTTTTCAAAAATGACCATTTTTAGGCAAAATTTAGCTAACTTTTTGGCTCGAAAACGGGCCTGGGGGTTGGGCGGTGGTAGCCGAAAGTTGGGGGATGGGATGTCGAAAATTTTTACGAGGGGGCAAAGGGGGTCGAAATTTTTGGAGGGGAGTACCCCCTGGGCTTTTTCTAGGCGAAAAAAGTGGGGGTGGGGAGAGCGGGGGGGAACCCAAAAGTGGGGGGGGGGGAATCTAGTGGTCTAAAATCGCTAAAAATGCAGTAAAATAGCCCGTTTTCTACATATACTGCTATAACTATGCTTAAAAGTGCTCAAAAATTGAGTTTGAGTACCAAAATAGACGATTTTTGGCCAAAAAATTCCTTCGAAGCCGGAAAATTTTTGAAAATTTTGACCAGTGGGGGTGGGGCCGAGAGGGGGGGCAAGGGGTCGAGTGGGGGGAACTCAAAAATCGGGGGCGCCCCCCCCCCAGTAAAAAAGGACTTGAAACACTTGAAATAAAAAATTTGGACTTTGAAAAATTTTGCAAAATTTACCCTAAAACCACCCAATTTTTGGCAAAGTTTTCGCGCCTTCAGCATGTTTTATCGTTTTGGGCGTTTTCAAACGGTTTTAAAGCTAATTTAAGCCAAAATTTGAGAACGTTTTTAAAAAATTGACCATTTTTGGCAAAATTTTTCTCAAAACATGAAATCATGAAGTAATTTTAACAATAGATAGTGGCTTTAAACTCGAAAACTTGATTGCCAACACGTGTCTAAGTTCGGAATAAGGTCAATATTGAGTCTAGAAGTCCATATATCTATAAGTCCATGTAGTCCATAAGCCATTATCAACGCGTATTTCTCGCGATAATAAACACATTACCGGGCCGAGTGCTCCAAATGGCTGGGGGCAGGCGCGTAGCCAGAGGGGGGGGAATGGGGGGAATTCCCCCCCCCCGAAATTGTGTTGCCCCCCAGGAATTTTATTCCTGCCGTGTGTAAAACGCCCATTTTTCAAAAAATTTTCGCGCCTTCGGCGCGAAATAAGTGTATTCTACCATAATAATATGTGTTTTGCACTAAAAAATGAGCACCAATTACCCTATTTGGTGTAGTTTGACTAGCTTCTGCATCATTTGGGAGCATGAACACGCACTGCGTCTTAAATATTATTGTAATTTCAAAGGATGCTCTGTAAATATTCCACGAAGGTCACGAAATAGAAAAATTTCTCAGCTTCTGGGGGGCTCCACCCCCCAGACCCCCCCAAAAACTTTTGCATTCCCCCACCCGAAAACTTTTTCTGGCTACGCTAGTGGCTGGGGGTAAGGGGGGGGGAGCCGAAAGTTGGATGAGGGTGAGTCAAAAATTCTGTGGGAACGGCTCAAAAATTTTGGGGACAGCCGAAATTAGAGTGGGTGGGGTGAGGTCCGGAAAATCGAACATGGGAGAGGGAGTAAAAATTTTCTTCAAAATTTAAAAAAAAATTGCGGTTTTGCTGAAATTACGCCATTTACAACCAAAACTTAGCAATATTAAAACCTTTTCGAAAAGGATTAGTGAAACATTTTGAATTTTTCTAGTTCTGAGCTAAAATTTTGAAAATTTTGAGGGTGGGTCTGGCAAATTTGGGTGGTTGGGGTCTGGGATTTGGCCATTTGGGGGTGGGTCTGCCTCCAAAATTTCGAAGGTGGGATCGGAACTTTTCAAATTGGGTGAAGGGTTCCCCTTCCCCTCCAGGTACACCTATGGATGTGTTAGGGAGGGACCCCAACCCAGGGCTTTTTATTTTGTTGCTGAACTTTAGGCCAAATGGCCTCAACGACCAAAATTTTTTAGGGCATCTCCGAATAAATTTTACTAATTTTTAGGTTCTGCGCAGTTGTTCGCATTACTGTGACGAAATCAAAGCTTTAATGGTTAGTAGTAAGTGCTGATAAAGAACGTAACTAGCTGGCTCGGTCCAGAAAATTTTAGGAAGTAAAAACTAATTAGAAATACTATTATATATTTTCACTAAGATCAATAAAATTTGACTGAGTTTTTGTCGAAAAATTTAGGCCAGATGGCCTCAATGGTCACAATTCTTTAGGCCATTGGCTCTAAAAATTAGGCCGTGGCCTTAGCTATGGCCTAAATAAAAAACCTTGCCCCCACCACAAAATGGGTGGGTTTATGTTCCCCATTTGGGGTTTTCCCCCACTATATACTTTTTACATTATACCGGTCTAACGGAACAACCTAGAGAAACCAAACAACCTAAAAAGTGGCCGAAAAATGGCCATTTTTTGAAAACATTTTCTAAAATTTTAGCGTAAAAATTAAAATTATACTTTATTAAAATTAAAATTATATTAAAATTGGTTGGTCATACCACGCACTCGAAAAATCGCATCCGTATCCCGTCGCGGGACCGGAGGTTGGACGGGGACCGAGGGCTGATCCCGTAACGGGACCACCCACTCATCCATTGGTCCACGAACCCTTGGTTTCCGGTCAGGTTCCGGCTCGGGGTCACCACCGTCCGGTTGTTGACTACTAGTTGGCCGTTTCGTACGCTTTGACCGAGTCAAATCTATATGAGCTGTAAACCGAAAGCGTGGGGCAGGGGCAGCTGGTTTGCTAGGCCCAGGTAGGCCTGACCACAGAGGGTGCCTCCTCGTTCCGTTGTGGCTTGGAACGGGTAAACGGCAGAAAGGGCATAGCTCCTGGTTGACGACGTACAATGGAACTATCCGACCCTAGCCGTGGTCGTTGCTGATATAAATCCAGTTCCAATTGGGTCAAGAACGCACGTAAGTCCCTTACGTCTGATATGCCCGGCAAAGAACTTGCCGGTACGTCCGAGTTAGCTTTCCTTTGCTGGAGGTCAGCTCCAATGCGGGCTAACTTAAGTCTGACATATTCCAGTTGGTCACGAACAGTAGCCTGTTCGTCCCATTCTTCCTCACTGAACTCGTCCCGAGCAGGAGACTGGAAATCTGTTTTATTGGAGGCCACCTCCTATCTTTGGTCCTCCGGGCTACCCGGATTTACGGCGTCCTCGTGAGCCTCTTGCTTTGAAGAAGCTTTACCCTTAGCCGTATCGGACCGTAAAACCGGCCTACTGGATGTTGCACCCTCAATGGCTTGGCTTGAGGATGCCTGACTGGCCGCTGATTGAGTAGAGGAACTCTTGCTCAATATAGACTGGCTTGACGTAGGCCGCCCAAGGCCATCCGTATTCAAAGGCCGCCTTTCCATCGAGTCACTCGAGCTAGTCGGGTCACCCGGCTTAGCCGAGGCCTTAGACGATTTCGCAGGAGATCTTAGTACCGACATAAAGTAATAATAGTCACACTTAACATGGGCTAGCTAAATACCAATGTATACGTACCGTATACAATGTTCCAAAAGTGCTGTTAAAATTACTGAAAAATGAACAGAAAAGTTAAGAAAAATGAATGAGATCAGCAAAAATTAGTTAAAAAGGAAGACCTATAAAAGGAAGAGAACCGAAGAAAAATTACTAAAAACGAGCTAAAAACACAAAAACAAGGTCGTGGACTGGCAGCCTAGTGTAAAGTTGGAAGTGTACAGACTAACCAAACTTTACGAGTGGGAAACTGTGCACAAAGAGAACGTCGAAAATGGAGGAGATGTAGTTCCAGTCGACCTAACTGACCTCGCCAAAACTACCTAAGTGAACCTTACCGAACGGAGTTAAACCGCCGATGAAGAGCAAAGACTCAGTTATAGAAGATCTACCCCAAATTTGCTGAAACGTACATGCTTAAAGAGTCTATCTACCTACCCAATAATTCTTAGAAAAGCCCTACTTACCGACTATACCATTCTAATACAAAAACCTAGGCTAAGAAGACGCCCTAAAATGGTCCAAAAAGAGACCACATTTACTGTTATAAAATATGCTTGACAAAGGGGGTGACCCCCGGAAATAGCGTACAAAATGAAGTGCAATATAGATACAGAACCGAGCTAACCTAACTAAATTTTACAGAAGTATTCAATATAAAATAAAGTAAGACAATAAAAGGATTTTACCAGACAAGACAAGCACAATAAACAAACCCCAATAAACTAGACTAAGAAATAGAACCTAAACTAATCAAACTAATTTTGAAAGTTTCGAAGAAATTATGAGAAGAGAATAAAAATAGAAACTTTTGAATTAATGAAGGATGAATAAATAAGGGAAGTCTAGCTCTACAGGGTCACCCTGGAGCGACGGAGGTCTAAAGCGGTCCCCACTTTAGACGGATAACCCAGTGAATAAGCACAGCAAATATGTAGGGCACAAAGAGAGAGAAAACAGACACGACCAGTCTCAACAAGACAAAAACAACAGACTGATTGCGGACAGACGTAGGCAGACAAAACTAGTTTAGCGGAGCCGTGGTTGAATTTGATTGGCTAATTTTGAGACCCCCTTGGAAAACGAGAAGTTGGGAGAGACTCTCAACGAAAATAGACAGGTACACAACGCCACCTAGTGACTAGGCTGGCTGATACACATATACATAATTTACACATAAGCACGATAAAAATTCCAACTAAACTATTAACTAATCTCAAACAACTTTTCATAAAATTTCATAAAATAATTTCAAACTAATTTCCCGCATTACAACTCACTCTTAAAACAACATTTCTAACAAGATTTCGATTCAAATTAAATTCAACTAACATACTAATTAATATTTTAAAGGACTGACGTCACGTCGCCTCATTACACCATTACAGCGGGCAATGTACACGGCGGGGGGTCTGTCGGGCGGAGCCCCCCAGAAGTTGAAGACTTTTTTGCAATTCCAGAACAATCCGTAATGGAAATGTTCAAAAAGACTTTATTTGGCACCTGTTGCATCTAGAGAAATACCTTGAGTAATTTTCAATATTATTGACACACACATTCCGATATCTCAATGTTATAATACAGTTAAACTAATTAAAGTATTAAAAATTAATGATGTGAAAAACCAGCTATTACGGTCTGCGATTCTACCATCCTTCTAACAATCAATCATAGTACTCTTGAAGATGTGTGAAAACCTAGGCTTAAGGTGATGAGTCATCAAATGAATCATTAGCTAATTATGCCAATTAATCAGTTGAGTGTTGGATTTTTGTTGTGAACAGTCGGCCGTAGCGCCATATATTGTCATTTATCTGTGCCGCCCATTTTTATGATCCATAAACTGTAAGTTACATTAAAGTTCTTTGTACGCCACAACTGCCTTTTATTGATTAGGGTAGAACTAGGGATTTACTAGTTTCGAAGGGAAGTTGCACCTGTCTAGAACCTGCATTAGATTCGCCAGTCAATTCCCGGTTTAGTTACCGGGCAGTAAACACGGGAATTGATAATGAAATGTTCAGGAATAGCATTGAGAAAAAGGTAGTAAATATCAAACATACATTCAGTTTCGAAAACTCTGAGAACTAAGTACTGATCCCTGAAAACAGCATTGGAGTTGAGCACCGGGGGTCTGGAGGGATTTTTGGAGTTGGGATTTGGGAAGTTAGAGATTTTTTGCAATTACGGATTAAATCCGTAATGGAAATGTTTAAAAAGATTAATTTAGCGTCTGTAGCATCAAACGCATTTCGTGAGTAATTTTCGATTTTATTGATATACATTATTCCGATGGTCAATGTTATAGATAAACTAATTATGGTATTAAAAATTAATGAAATAGTCATTGAATTAATATCACCAAGAGTACATAATATAAGAGTGTGCTACTAGGCACACACTCTGTTATCAGAGCAAAAACTATGCTCTGCTCGCTAACGACCCACCCCCCCCCCGCAAATTAGACCCTTTACTTCAAAGACTTTTGTGCGCTATGTTTGTGTTCTATAGCTCGAAGCAGGCACAAAATTCGTGCACGCACTGCTTGTGTTTTCGAGCTTAAGCACATAAACATAGAGCGAGTGAGCGTACCCCCGTTTCGACTAGGTACTGATTTGCGGGGGGGGGGGTCACTAGGGTCTGATTTGCGGGAGGGGTGGGCCGTTAGCGAGCAGAGCAAAGTTTTTGCTTTGATAACACAGAGCTGGCCTAGTGGCATACTCTTATTATTATGTACTCTTGATATCACTAAGAAGAAAGGTAGTAAATATGGAAACACAAATTCTATTTTCAAAACCCTGAGAATTGAAGTTGGAGATTTTTTGCAATTAGGAATAAATCCGTAATGGAAATGTTTAAAAAAATTAATTTGGCATCTGTTACATCTAACTAAAGCATCCAACGCTATTTCATTCTATCTATGGATACAGGTGGACAACGACTTAACAAACAACATTGCGACATGATCTTGCACCTTGCCATTCCATGACAAAGTGGCAGAAGCCAGGGGTCAGGGGACGGAGTCTGGACTCTAAGAAATTTTTGGAAAAAACGGAAAAATTGGTACTGGAAACATTTAAAGTTTTTACTCCTTTCGACAAATCTCTAATTCGACAAAACGAGCTAATTTAGTGCTCGTGCCGAGATCACCCTACCCGGGGATAACTTCGGCACCTGGCCAAAATTAATGTCGCACTTTGAAATGTCAACATATGACAGTGGAGCGCGATAGAGGACATCGAAAGCGTCAAATTGATACCAAAACTGGCTTGGTTGGGCTAATAATTCAAAAGTTTTACTGCTTGAAATTTTGAAAACCAGCCGAAGTTACCCCATTTTACTATTTTCCCTAGTTACAATAAATTCATCGTGAAATGCACGTATATATGCCTTTTGTATTTGAAAATTTTAGAAAAATGGTAGTCTTGCATTATATAATTCAAATTGCCATTTCTGTATTTTTTGCGAAAACGTTTTTTCTAAGAACCAAAAAATTTGGATATTCTGCTCCTGCTACAGTTACAAATTGGTTAATTTCGGGGTTTAATAATCTTGATCCTGCCTGACGTGTTGAATCAGAACAATATAATTGTTCACGATTATGCATCTAGTAAGATCTATATATTTATTGAAGTGAAAAGATATGATAAGATAACATAAAGATAACATAAAGATCAATCAGATAACATAAGATAACATAAATAAAGTTCGAAAAGATCTGATATGGATGCAGGTGGACAACAACTTAACAAATAACATTGAGTAACATTAAGGCGTGACCTTGCACCTTGGTATTCCATGACAAAGTGGGAAACACCGGGGATCTGAGTGCGGAGCCCCCAGGACCCGAAGAAATTTTTGGAAAAAACGGAAAAGTTAGTACTGGAAACATTTAAAGTTTTTACTTTATAAAAGTGAATTTTCTCCATAAATAATGTTGCCTCTAGCTTGCGTCCCGTTAAAATTTTATTGCGTCCGAATAAGAAACTTTGCGTCCAGACGCACATCTAGACGCAAAAAAACCCTGATCGGCTGTCTAAAACAGGATCCATTTCAGGATCGGCTTATAACTTCAGGATTTGACTTAGGGGTGGATCCTGAGTTCAGGATCGGGTGTCTAAAAACAGGATCCATTTCAGGATCGGCTTGTATCTTCAGGATCGGGTTGGGAGTGGAGCCTGAGTTCAGGATCGGGTGTCTAAAAACAGGATCCATTTCAGGATCGGCTTGTAACTTCAGGATCGGTTTCAGGATCGGCTTTTAACTTCAGAATTTGACTTAGGGGTGGATCCTGAGTTCCGGATCCTGTGTATACAAACAGCCCAAACAGGATCCATTTCAGGATCGGCTTGTAACTTCAGAATCGGTTCAGAATCGGTTTATAACTTCAGGATTTGACATAGGGGTGGACATTAGGAAGAATTATGTTTACAATCGCTAGCTTTTCATGAAGTAAGATCCAAGATTTCTGGCTAAAGCACAGATGTAGCTGTAAACCTTCATAATTGAGACTGCTCAATATTTCAAAACTGAAGCACAAAACTTTCAGGTTACTTTAGTGGAAAATTGAGCAATGCCAGAATGGACTAAGTTCATCAGTAATCACGTGAGTCATGACGCGTGTGTCCAGCCAAATGTGTAGCTATACGAAACCACAGCTGCATCTGTGTTTTAGCCACTAATCTTGGATCTTTACTTCATGAAAAGCTAGCGATTGTATTTTTCGTAATCTCCACCCCTAAGTCAAATCCTGAAGTTATAAGAAGATTCTGAAACCGATCCTGAAGTTACAAGCCGATCCTGAAATGGATCCTGTGTTTAGACACCCGATCCTGAACTCAGGATCCACCCCTAAGTCAAATCCTAAAGATATAAGCCGATCCTGAAACCGATCCTGAAGTTACAAGCCGATCCTGAAATGGATCCTGCTTTTAGACACCCGATCCTGAATTCAGGATCCACTCCTAACCCGATCCTAAAGTTACAAGTCGACCCTGAAATGGATCCTTTTTGAGACACACGATCCTGAACTCAGGATCCACCCCTAAGTCAAATCCTGAAGTTATAAGCCGATCCTGAAATGGATCCTCATCCTGATCCTGGTTTTAGTCACCTCCACTGCTGTTTTCCTCAAAACTCCATCACAGCAAAAGCGTAATGGAATGGATGATAGACTACTTGCAGACGTCACAAGAAATTTGTACAACAGTATTTTATTATGTACTCTTGTTATTATCCATCAGCAGACAAGCCGCATCGTATGTTTGCAGAACAACATGTCAGTTTGGTTCGAATGTTGGATTAGCACCAACTGCAGCCACTCCGGTGCACATACAAACAAGAATTTGAATATACATAAAATATATAACAACTAAAGCAATCCTGTATTTATAAGCTAATTTCAGTCTTCCTTATTTCACGTTTTAGTAGAGTTGTAGTGAGAGCCTTATAGTTTATTTAACCAATTTTCTCGAGGCCGCTAATGCATGACATGTTTACTTACTGGTGGAAATAAATGAGCCCTGTAAAAGCTGAGCACTAGTTAAACAAATATTAAGACTTGTCTTTCGACTCAGTTCCTGAGAACCCAGGAAGGTATGTATTGTAAGGAAAAGAAACCAGTTACTATTGTTTATGACCCTCCTTTTTGTCCTCAAATTTTGCAGTCAGAGTTTGATAAAGCTGCTTTAATACTGCATAATTTACTGCTGTCATTATGTTTTAATATAACAAATTTATGTTTGGACGGGTTTGGCGGCTGGCAAGGATCCCTCGGTGCATTAGCCAACGGAACAGCAGACGCATACGGCCCTCTTTTTATTGCAACTCCACATTTTCACCGTTTTATGTCATACTTGTTCAAACAAGCAAAGCCAATGATTTTCAGTCATAAACGATCAATTCCATCTAGTGCCGATGAAGTATTCGATCTAGTTAGATCATCTCCCTTAATAAATTATCGCACAGGGATCTTAGTGACGTGCTTTTGTACTTGTTTTGTACTGATTGCTGTTGCAAAAAGATTTTTTATATCCATGACGAAACCCTATCTGTCCCTTGTCAGTCGAATTTTGTCGCTCGCTTTGGTCATCCTTTCGGCCGACATGTACTCGGACAAGTTAGCAATGACTAACATAATTACTAAAGTGGAATCACCTGTGTTTTCGTCTCCCAAAGAAATGCTTGAACTATTGAAGGCAAAAAAGCTTGGTTTCGTAGAGGCTGAGGATTCTCTTACGGAACTTAGTTTAAATAAATCAGTATCCAGTCAATTAATTCAGCAAATGAGCCACACAATTCGTTCAAATCCTCCAGTATTAGCATCTTCCAAAACATGTCTGTGTCGAATGATGAAGAAGAGCTCTTACTATCTTACCTTGCAGTACAAAATAAATATGAACTTTTACTGCAGTGATACGGCACGGTGTCAGTTAACGGAGACCTTACTTGACGGAGCACCCGTAAGCATGGCCGGTATACTCATAGGGTATAACTCTTCGATATCGAAAATGCTTAAATCAATGAATTTTGCTGATGTTATGGTTGCTGAAGACATTCGACAACAGCGAATTTACGAAATTCATCTAAAGGTGTAATGGAATTAGTAAAATAGGGTGTTTAAAACAATCAAAAATGGTCTAAAAAGTGTTCTAAAATAATCAATCTGCAAGGAAGAATTCATGTACCATGGATCGGTGAAGAAAAGCGAAGATCATCAATATGTAATGTATTTAGCATTTAATGTCCAAGCAATAATTGTACGAGTTATTTCATGTTTGCCTAGCTAGAGTTGCCAGTATTCAGTGAAAATCAAGAAATTTACCAATAGGGTTCAAGGCTAATACGCAATTAGGACATGAATTTTAGTCGTAATTATGATTTTAAGTTTAATTAGGTCCTACTAATGTGTGCGTTATTAACAATACTAATCCAGGAACTGTGTAAAAAGGAGTATCCCGGTCTCAATCCCTTTATTAAGTGGAGTTGTTACTCCCACACGAAGATGAACGTCGACATCTGAATCAAAATTAGGTGAATTAGTAAGTCTCGTACATAATTAAGTCGAGTATAGCCTTCTCCGCAAAATAACACAATCACTATTCTTCACATACTGGTTAGCAGGAAGCCATAAAAGCCAGGAATCCAAAGATACGAAGTTTATGTGCCTAATTAAACCGAAATTTGGTCGTAAAATTGCCTATAAAACAGAAATGTACACCTTAAACAACAAATATTGGAAGATGGTTCAATAATTAGATGCAAAATAGCTAAGTAGGTAGTTAGATAGGGTTAACTAGTAGTAATAGGTAATATTTAGTTAGTATTTAGTTAATTTTAATAGTTTTGGGTAGAAAAATGATTTGGGCTTATATGAAAGAGGATTTAATTCTGATTCCAAAAATCCAAACCCGGTTTTCTAACTCCCAAAATAAGAAAGCTATGGCTTAAAATGTCTTTTAAAAAATAGTTTTTTATTCCCTAATCTCAACATTCTAAAAAGGAGTGTTCTAAAAAGGTTTTTCTAGGTTTGACTTAAGTCAAACCTTTTTCTCTTTTTATTGTCTGGGAGGTTGTCTACCTCCCAGACTACACACCTCATGGGTGTGGCTTTCTCTTTTCTTTTCTTTCTGCTAGGCCTCTTTCTTCCAAGGCCTAGCAGTTGTCCTCGCCTGAACTCTTGGCCGAGGACAAGACTCGCAAAGAAGATAACACTATAAGTCCAAGACATGTAGTTTAGAGGGGGATAATCTCCCTCAATAATAATATGAATAGTAAAATAAGTAGGTAGATATATGTAGCTAAGTACGTAGTTTATCATGATATAAATTTTAAGTTATGGAAAATTGTGTATCTTAGGTAATAATTTGTCAAAGTTAGGAAATTTCATAAAGTCTCCTCTTTGGTTGCATTTATGTGTTAGCAAAAGTTTCGCAAAATTTCGCCAAGTTTCGGCCCCCAAAATATATCAAAATTGGGTCAGTTGGGGGGCAATAAATCCAAAATCTCATTAATTTCCACCCCCAACGGCCAGCTGGGTCAGCCCGCTGCAGCGCAGCACACGAAAAAGGTGGCAAGCTTCTAGAAGGTTCTAGAATCTTCTAGAAGCTTTGCCTTAAAATCAAAGAAGAAGCGAGTTCCAGGTCTCGCTAATGACCTGTCACCGAGCTGTCAGCAAAACTGTCAGCTCGGTCCCAAAAATTTTCTTTTAGTCAGTGTTCGCTTGAGAGCAACCGAAAGCGGTTGCTTTTTCCCCCCTCCTTTCGTGCGTTCCCTAGTGCAGTTGTTACCTGCATAGGGAGTACAACGCACTTTCCCCCGGTTAGGCCAAAACAATAGGACTTTTCTGGCCTTCGGGCCAGAAAAGATTTTGAGTTTATAACAGCGAACACTAACCGTCTAGGGCCATATAGGCGTATTATGACTGGCCACAAAATGAGAAGAAAAATCCTAGGATTTAAAGGCCCTTTTTGGCCATTTTTATTGTGCTTTTGAGGCCTTAGGGCCACTTTTTCTATATACATTTTTAGGCCTTGGGCCATTTTTTTATATATATATTTTATGAGGCCAATGCGCCATTATTTTATACACATTTTTGGGCCTGAGAGCCCCATTTTTTCCAGTATATCTTGGGCCTGAGGCCATAATTTATTTATGATAGCATGTGTGGGCTTTTAAGCCACTTTTAGTTCATTTTTATCTTTATTTATCATTATTGTTATGATTTTATTATTTTAAATAAAAGGGGCAGCTCATGTAAACCCCTCCTGTTTGATGGAGGTCTTGAGAATTGCCCCTGTCTTTAGTTTTTCTGTTTTTTGTGCCGACACTCTCTGTATACCGAGGTTCGCTGACCTCCACCTCCGATTATTCCATTTATTTATTTAGTTACCTTTTAGTTGCACTTTTCTGGTCAAGCCACGACCATATTTTTACCTTTTTTTGCAAGGTCCTTTTGACCTAAAATTGGGGTTTTAAAAGTAGAATATGGGATATTCGAATGGGAACCCAATCCCTAAGCTTGAGTTAGAGGGTCCTTTTGCTACGACCCCATTTTTATTGAGTTAGTTAATAGGAATATTTACCCCACAGCCGGCAACTAGGAGTTGCCGGCCATATTGTTTTAGTCTCAGGCTTTGTCAAGCCTTAAAAATTATTGTTTGTATTCTGTAATTGTTGTCGTAGGTCGGTATTTAAAAAGCAGTAGGTTATTAAAACACGAAACGAACCTTTAAACTAAATCTTAAAAGTAATCACTTATTTTAAATATTATTAATAATCAAGTGTTTTACGGGGAATGACCGGCTTCCCCATTAATTAATCTAATTATTGTTAGTAGTTTTGTTTAACAGTAGTTTTGTTTAGTAATGATTGCTTAGCAATCATTACTCACACGGCTTTCCTAAAATTCCAAAGTTCTCAAAATTGCCAAAGTTCTGCGCTATAAATTGAGTTTTAGAATCCTAAAACTCATAACAAAGTTCTCGTTAAATCCAGTTAATTAATAGCTAGCAACATAGGTTACTTAGTATTAATTTAGAGTTAGCTTCCATTTAGATTGATTATAATCATGTTTGTTTTTTAGGATTAGCTAGATAAGTACTTACCTAAGAAATTGTGTGTTTGTGTATGTATGAATTGTATGAATGGCATTGTATTGGTTTTTATGACTGTATGTGCGTTGACTCGCGGAAACTCCTTCTGTCCGATGAAGGTTGTGAGCATCGCTGGAGTGATTGAGACTCAGATATTAAGCAGGAATGAAGAGTATGCGTGATTTGTATGAATGATTCCATTTTTAACAAAGTGAGTGCATTCTAGTCTAAATGTTGCATAAGTGAGGTGTAAGTGGGTATTAATTTAAGTATTGTATAAATGTTGTATGATTGTGTTTGATTAACAAATAAGATTACGTAACTCAACATTAGATTACCTAAGATCTTTGTACGTGTGTTGTATGTCCTGTAGCTGTCGGTAGTAATTGAGTATGTGACTGTCCGAATGGTTAATGATTCCTGGTGTGTATGGCCCGTATGGAATACCAATATTACACTAGGATTCCTATAATACACAGGAAACAACAATAATAAGTAATGTAGTTTTAGGTTGTAAGTCTGGTATGCATATCTGGAAGTTTGTGAACATGTGGTTATGTAGGGAATCTAGGTTTAGGCACGGTTTAGCTAATATGCAAATGAGGTTAAAACTATAGGATCCAGAGTCACGGGGACTCCGTATTGGGTCCTCATCAGCATGAATCAGGATGTCCTCGATTCGTCCGCGTAAGTCACTCTTTGTTAAGAGTGCGGACGAATCGCAAGAAAGGAATCCACCAAATGGTCAGTCTCGCTGCCGAATTAATACAGACTAAGTCGTAATAAACGTAGGTCATAATTAGATTTGTTGTATCCTTGTTTCCGATGTCGTAACACACTGTCATTGCCATTTCTAGTTGAATTAGTCCTGTCTGATCCATGTCTTATTCCTAATAATGACCGCAACCGCGGTTTAACGCCATTTCATATCGGTGTTCATATTTCAAGACAAAACTTGCGAAACCCCATTATGTAAAGGTTAGCAAGGTTGAAAAATCAACCTCGCCCTTTCAGTAATAAATGTAAAACTTATCCATCTTAATTACCTACAAATGGCAATAATGGCTGTCAATAATCTGATAATTTTAGTTAATACTAGGTAGTGATTGATAATATACTTGTAATAAGCAAATTAACAATAAGTTACGTAAGTATTATGGATAGGACACTAGAACCATCTTCTAATAAAGGCTAAACTCACCGATTTTGTGAATTTATCTAGTTTTCAATATTCAACATTTTACAAAATGGGGAGTTGTTACCTTCCCTAGGTAGAATTTAATGAGAACAGAAATTCTACATTAAATGATGATGTTTCATTGAAATTGTGCGTTAACTTTCTTTTAACTCGCTACTACTCGTTAAGAACAGGAAGTTGTTACCTTCCTTATTTAGGAACTATGAAATTAAAAGCTCTCAAGTTCAAATATTGCGTTTTCCTCAAATCCGCGCGATAGTCAATACGTGTTGGAGATAGGAAGTTGTTACCTTCCTTACTAGGACTTGGAAAATAAAGGTCCTAGATTTGATCACTCTAACCAAATTAATATCTCTCGAGTCGGTCTAGTGAATGGGTTTCTATCTGCTGTTAAAAAGGGCCCAAAAGTGTATCAATTTCGAATAATGGATTCTAATCATACGGAAGCAGACCGTATAAAAGGAAACCAAGTTGAAATTATAGTTCTACATTGAAAGTGCAATTTCTTGCACAAGAACGCAAGAAATTGCCTCAAAGGCTAACATTTTGCTCGAAATCAATTTTAAATAATGTAATCTTGCTCAAACCGTTCAGAACTTGCGTTAATTCGCGTAAGCCTCAAACTTTTGTAACAGTTTCGACTCGTGCAAGTTTATTCCGAGTTCAGAAAGCCAAAACGTGAGTAATGGTTGCTGGGTTCGAATCCCGCACCTATAATTTGTACTAATGGGTTTTAACCCATTTGATTCAGGTGCGGAAGTCCCGACTGATCCTGCCGGAATCATACTTAGAACGTCAGTATTCAGAGCCACAGTGGCATTATTCTTGGTTAGATATTTGATTTGATTGCGATAATCAGTCCGGAGAAGGACATAACCAGTGGAACATTAGTTGGATTGGAATCAGCCGATTAAGGTACATTGAGGATCAGAACAGACCTTTTGAGGATCGATTAAGGCAGTGACAATTTGGAAGTGCACCGGATCACTTGTGGGAACCTAAAACCTAACAACGAAAAACCTAACTTTGTTCTCGACTATTCTAAAGTAACTCTTGTCTTATCAACCTAAAAGATGAATCTTTTCGAGCTTATCATCAGTCTCATTGAAGGGGTTGTTACCCCCTGCCCCTGGGCCTAACCTATTCAGTGCTCTTCAACTCAATTGGAATTAGAGAATTTAAAGAAGAGATTAAATTAAGCCTTACCTGTACTAACACCCATAAACGGACCAGGAATACTCCCAACCGGACCCCCCTTGTGTTTGACCCTTTGGCGACCTTATAGCATCCGAAAGTGCTATTGTCACTAGCATTTCGGGCTCACCCACTGACCGGAACCATTGTACTACTAACCCTTTTAAACTAGTTAATTTAAACTGTTCAGTAGTTTTGTTTCTTTGATAATATATTGTCCTTGGTAAGGAGGACGGAAAAAGAGTCATAATTTAATTAATAACACGAACACAAGCATATAGGAACCACACGATAGAGTTTAGTAATAGGTCTAATACTTGGTTAGTTGATTAGTTAAGAAAGGAAAGAAAGAGGAATATAGCTGAACTGAGTCTAGTTGCAGGAGCCTTGTCCCTAACAACAATTAATAACTTGGGTAATTTAGATACTGGCAACTCTGGCAAACTATCTTTGTTTGTCTAACTGTTCATATAGTGTACCGTTTGTAATTCGTAATTTGTCTTCCTCCTTATACGCATTGTAATAATTACTCTTGTAGTTTGTTATCATAATTCCCGCTGTTATTATCATAATTATCATTATTAAACTGTTGTATCTTAATACAGCATCCATTTATTAGGACATAAGGTTTCAGTCTGGATTTGGAGTCATAGCCCTTGCATAAGTAAGTGTATAATCTAAACCCTTGGTCCCGACAAAGACATCACCATCATCATTCCTGAATCTTGATTTGACAATCAAGATCTGCTTAATCAGTGTTCTTTGATACAGACCTGATTCGCCCTATCCAGAGACGGCAAGTGTCGACCCCGCTTGCCTTTGATATCCATTGGACCCCTATCTTCATCAAACGAACTCACACTTAGACCCCGTCCAGGTTGACCGCAAGGAATCTTTGGTTCTGGACAAATCACCTTCCGAAGATCCTGTGCCTAAGTTTATCCTTACCGATAAACGCGTCAGCCTTCCGTGTACTCGAAGTGGTTGCTATCCCAAGAGTACGGAATTTTGGAATCCCCATCTTACCCACTTCATTACATTGCGGCGAGGCTTCTGGCGCACGTGGTTTATACTGGCGGATCTTTCCTGCGACATGAGCTCCTTGGCTTCAGACAGGGCCTTCTCAATCTGAGTTGATATCTGGATGCACTTTTCCACGGTGAGATTGTGTTCCATGCGCAACCGTTCTCGTATTTTAGGATTGCGAATGCTTCCACGATTTGATCTCGCAGCATGTCTTCCTGATTGGCTCCAAACTCACACCATGGAAGTAGGGATCACAATTCACTCAGATACTGTGAGAATGGTTCGTTGGATCTTTGTCTTCTCTGGCGGAACAGATGTCGGGCTGTTACCAGATTCTGCTTCGGTGCGAAATGGTTGTATCTGCATCTTCACGTCTTCGTAGGTGTAACCAGCTTCTCCGTTGGGCTTTGGCAGGGTGTGATAGACTCTTTATGCTTCGGTGCCCAGGCTGTGCAGCAAAATGGCAATCTTTCTTGCATCCGGGTATTCTTCTGCTCCACTGGCAACGAGGTAGGTAGAGAATAATTCCTTCCATTGTCTCCATGGGATAGTTGCTTCACCAGGGGCTTCTAGGTATGGCGGGGGTGGTTGAAACGCAGACATCGTCGCCAAAATGTTGCATGGATGGGTGATAGATCAGCTTGGCTTTTACTGCGCACAAGCTTACACGTATACTCTATACTGAAGTGAACAGTTACAATAACTGACAAGCACTTATATAGCTTTGGATCACATCATTCTACAAACAGAACCTTCACAATTAGTACTTAACTTTCAGTATTGGTTACAATCACACTACAACAGTAGGTCTATACGGGTGGAGGTTAACTAACGTCTAAGATCGCTCCTAAAAGCTCTAAGATACTTGTAAGCGCATACTGAACGAAGGAAGCGTCATATCGAAAAACGGATTTCATATTCGGATTTAGCAGGTCAAATAACCCCTATAAAAATTTAGGGCAAATAACCCCTTTCGGCAAAATTGGAGACAAAACATTTTTGACCACATTTTTACAGTGCTTAGCTAGCTTTTCAGGCCTAAAAATAAGGGTTATGTCTTAACAAAAACTTTACTAGCACACTACCCAGAAAACCAAAACCCTCGAAACTTACCCACAGTTTGCATCAATTAGAGCCTAATAATTAATAAAAAACTGGGGTAGGCTAGGGGCTGCTAATTTTATTAGATCGAAAACGGCGCGCGATCACCTCTCAACTTTTTGCCAAATTTCAAACTTTGACCTGTTATTGCTGAAGAAGCAAGCAACGCTCGAAAGCCGGAATACTTTTAATATTTAGTACTAGTAACAATAAACATTCATGGCAAAAAGTGACAAAATCGGTTAAGCCGATAATTCACCTGAGCTGAAAAAGTTTTTTGAAAAAACCCTTTTTTCTAGCTAAAATTTGTACTTTGGCGTTCTTGCCAAAAACGGTGTATATGAGTTTTATTGTTGCCCACCCTAAATTTTTTTACTTTGATATGTTGCCTAATGATCGGCGAAAAAGTAGCTCTCTCCGACGATGTCGTGCCAACCCCGTCGTAGCCCCCGCCTTAAACGGATTAAATTGAGTCGTTTACGGTGGTAATTCTTTTTTTGTACGAATTGTTGGCTGACTGCTCAAACCAAAATGAAATTTGATGAAACTTTCCAAAATAAATTCTTCTAACGTTCTAACACCTTCCGCACACTTCCGTTTCAAAAATTTTACATTTCTCTTCATGGCGGTTTTTGACAACATTTGGCTCTATATTTCTATATTCAACTATAACTAACTATTCTAACTATATTCATTCTCGTATTGCTCTACATTTTTGTTTTAGAAGCAATTTGCTAGCTTTGGGTTGTGTGAGCTGTGAGATAGTTTGACGCTAAAAACTTGTCATTTTGGCAGAAATCAAATAATCCATTACTTACCTGAGCTATCTGTAAAATTAAACTAAAAGAGTCCATTTGAAGGTATCCGGCAACAACATAACGCATTTTGAAGAAATTATGAAATTCATAAAATTTTCGTGGAAAGGATGTTTTATTGCCGGATTGGTAACACACTAGGAAGGGTCGAGTGTCTCGCTCTTCCTTTCATAGACTCTTGGTATCATAGAATTTGAAGGCATGGTCTCTTCCAATTGCTATGGGCAGGCTGCTATCGTAAAAATGTATGCTTTGCAAAATCACGACCAATTTTTTCCGGGGATAGTGGAGAATCTAATGTGAAAGCTAGGAAGTTGCCACTTGCAAATGTATTCTACTCAAAAAATACTCAGGGTCCCTTTTAGGTTTTTAATTGCGGCTTTCAAGCTAAAGTGCTGTTTGCACGTTGTAAAAGTAGGCAAAATACAGGTTGCGCATACGTTTTAACTAATTTCTTTATAGCGAAGAACAATTTCACAATAATTAGAAAGTGTCCCAGCTATCTGGTAGAGGTATCGAATAATGCAAGCGATGTCTCATGCAAAAAATTTTGTCCGGCCTGCAAAAGATCTGAGAAATTGTACTGCTTCAAAAATCTGTTAAAAATATTTTTGAAATAATGCAAAATTAGTTTCATTGTATTCATTAGAATTAGAGAACATGTTAATCTCCACTTCGATATATAAATGGCTTCTTAACTCAGTCGACAAAATATTTGGAAAATTACACTACTTCTAAAATGCAGTAAGATTTTTGGAAAACCGAAAATGGCTTCATAACTCCAAGAATGAATGAGTAATAACAAGAGTACATAATAACTAAGAGTGTGACAAGCGTCACACTCTTAGTTATCAAGCAGAAGACATCATCTGCACAGTAACGGCCTACCACCCCCCCCCCCCCCACAACTGAGTACCTAGTGACCCCCCCACAACTGAGTACCAGGTACACAATTGTGTAGCAGCACTCGTTTGTATGTCTACATGTTGAAGCTCAAAAGTGGCCAGCTGCTGATAGAATGTTTTTGGCTTCAACATGTAAACATACAAGCGAGTGCTGCTACACAATTGTGTACCAGGTACTCAGTTGTGGGGGGGGTGGGGTAGGCCGTTATTGTGCAGATGTCTGCAGCCTAATAACTATTAGAATGGAATGCTTGTCACACTCTTAGTTATTATGTACTCTTGGTAATAATGGCTCAAGGCTTCTTATCGATGTCCTTGGCTTATCTGGCAACAAATGTTTCATATTTGTGGAACATCATCTGGGAGGGGGTACTTCTCAACTGATAAAGACAACCGGATCCAGTGAAATGAACAGCTGGACTCTATCAGTGCTTTCACTTAAAGTTTCCTCAACCATGTGGTTGATAAGAAATTGTTTGTTCATGTATGTGATCATGTAAAGCCAACATCACACCAAGAATCAACTACTGTACCACTGAGTAGTTTGGAATCCAGGAAAGAGCATAGCAACAACAAAGATCGCACGTGTGTACACCTGGCACTCCCATTGAATGAGCCAACGCCAAAGCCGAGTTAGTCAAAGGTATTTACGGAATTTTGTTGATACGTTTCTAATCTTCGATAGTACTTCGAATGCTTTTTTGTACCTTCAACAAACCCACGGTAATATAATCACTGTCTTCAGCAAACCCTTTCTTAAAGGTAGCGAAACGTTGTCGTTAGTGGTTATTTGGCAGTAGTACTTTTATCCATACCATTTTAGCAGGAGAAAAGTATTCAATACTATAATCACTTGCTCTTACCTTGCAATATGTTCCTGGAGCTACCACAGGTACAAGCCCAACCTGATAACAATGCCTAGTTGAAGCGTTGTATCAAATCCGTGCAAACCAAAGAGTCCGACCAAGAGTCCATAATTTATTCCTTTTTATTATAGAAGAAGAGTAAGCCACTAGAGGGCTCCTCTTCTTGGCATTGCGTAACGGTGCTCCGACCACAATACGCGAATGTTCCCCCGTTTGGTGGGGGGGGGGTCGACGAGTGTACCCCCTCCCCGTTTGGTGGGGGGGGGGGGGGTATGCAACCGGGGTCCCCGTTTGGTGGGGGGGGGGTATGCAAAAGGGGTCCCCGTTTGGTGGGGGGGGGTAGGCAGAATGGGGTCCCCGTTTGGTGGGGGGGTCGCCAACAGCCAATCAGATTCATCCAATTTTAGCCTAACTTGGCGACCCCCCCCCAAACGGGGACCCCAGTCTGCCTACCCCCCACCAAACGGGGACCCATTTTCAAATAGAACAAAAACTACCGTAATCCTCTGCTGTACCCCCCCCCCACCAAACGAGGACCTCTTTTCTGCTACCCCCCCCCCCCCACCAAACAGAGAGGGGGTATGCTTTGTCGAAGAGAGCTACCCCCCACCAAACGGGGGAACATTCGCGTATTGTGGTAGGAGCACCGTTACGCAATGCCAAGAAGAGGAGCCCTCTAGTGGCTTACTCTTCTTCTTATATATAGTGCAATTATGCACTCATGGTCCGACGCTAAGTCGTGCGTAAGAGTTACAATAGAATTCATTATTGATCTTGAATGGTTATTAGCGCCATTATTTGGATTCATTTTGCTATAAAAAGTACAGGCATAGCAATCTTCCCAAAGCCTCTACGCATTGATGAAAAAGATGGAGATGAGAGAGTGATTACTGTGCACGACAATCGGCATCAATATACACCTATTGTTGTCCCTTTGGTTTCTTTCCAATCGGTGAGCAACGGCCGGCCGGGCTAACCACAGACGTACGTACTACGTAGCATTGATCAGAGTCTTGACAGTGACATGATGATGTACCAAATCGGTTCAAACGGTAATTGTGGGAACCGGATTAATATTGACCTGAAGCAATCCATTCAAACAGTGCGTATTTAGGTAGTAGTGCTGCTACACATTGGGACGGGAAAAAGCATATTCTTGGAGAAGAATAACCGATACCCTGAAAAACTTTATTTATTAAACTTAGCTTAGATGTACATATTGTGAGACACTCTGCGTGTACCTCTGTAATAAACTATTATATCGGATTTCAGTAAACGATTGCAGATAGGTGTTCAGTGTGTGATATCCAGTCTTAGCGAGATAAGAGAAGGTAAAAGGAGAATCGAGAATAAGCGAGTAAACTAAAATAGTGACACTTATATGCGCCCTAGACGACCGTCGCCTACAACTAACAGATAGAATAACCGCTAGACTTTACTACAGTAGACACAAGTACTTATTCAAACTTTAGCATAAAGAATACAAAGACAGTAGAAAACACAGATGGAAACACGATAGCGAAAGCAAAGAGTATAAGGGAGGGCGTTACCCACTCCCGCAGTACCTAAACCGACCCCAAATCTCCTACCCAACTAACAGATAACACCCAACCCCGTCACTGACAACTACTCAACTAGACTAAACCTCCACTTTCTCTCTCTTTTTATACACTTTGTGCTAGTGGGGTAGCTAGCCCAAAAAGAAATCATCTTTATCATTCATGAATAGAACAAATGTCAAAATAGCTCAAAGTTGTACAATTTCATCAAATAGAATACACTTTACGCTACGCATATGAAGATAACACCGCATGTACATACGTTTTAGTGCTGCGCTGTTGCGCAGTTAGCTACTAGTGCCCCAATGGGTAACGTCCCACAATATCAATATAATCTATGTGAATGGAGTAAATACGTTTTATACAAATGCAAGATCTTGTGGAATCAGGATCACTCGAAAACAAACAAAAATTGGCGTGGAAAACAAGTACTGTATGCCCGGACTAGGTTTCCGTAGGTCAATTCTACATGTACTGACTGTAATCAAATAGAGGAAAACATGTGATCATTTTTATGTTAGCTAATTTGTGCCGGCTCACCTCGAAGGAAGGAAGGAAAGCCGTCCTTTGCTAATTTGTGTAAGCAATATTACCTACGGCAGTGTTTACTTTTGGCTAAAAGTAGAAGAAGAAATAAGTGGGCCTGGAAAATAATTTAGTACAAACAAGCCACATAAAAAGACTTGGCTTTCTATAACATTCTGGAAGGGAAAGGTATGTATTGCAGTGAAAAGAAACAGATTACTATTGCTTATTCTTTTCCTTTCTGCCCTCAAAACGTGAGTAATGGGTTTGATAAAACTGCTTTAATATTACATAATTTACTGCTGTCGTTATGCTTTAACACAAGAAACTTATGCTTCGACGAATTCGACGGGTGGGAAGGAGCTCATGGAGCATTAGCCAACGGAACAGCAGATGCCTATGGACCTCTTTTAGTGGGAACACGGTACGCTCACCGTTTTATGTCTTACTTATTTAAGCAAGCAAAACCAATAATTTTTAGCCGTAAAAGATCAATTCCATCTAATGCCGATGAAATATTCGATCTGGTCAGATCCTATCCATTAATAAATTATCGAACAGGAATCTTAGTGGCGTGCTTTTCAATATGTTTTGCACTGATTACTGTTGCAAATAGATTTTTTATATCCATGGCGAAACCCTATCTGTCCCTTGTCAGTCGAGTTTTGTCGCTCGCGTTGCTCATTGTCTCGGCTGATATGTACTCCGACAAGTTAGCAATGACTAACATAATTACTAAAGTAGAGTCGCCTGTGTTTGCTTCATCCAAACAAATGCTTGAGCTATTGAAGGCCAAGAAACTTGGTTTTGTGGAAGCCGACGAATCTTCCACGGAATTCAGCTTAAACAATTCAGTGTCTAGTGAATTAATTCAGCAAATGAGCCACACAATTCGCTCAAATCCTCCAATATTAGCATCTTCCAAAACATGTCTCTGTCGAATGATGAAAGAAAATTCCTATTATCTTACCCTGCAGTACAAAATAAATATGAACTTTTACTGCAGTGAAACGGCACGGTGTCAGTTAACGGAGACCTTACTTGACGGAGCACCCGTAAGTATGGCCGGTATACTCATAGGGTATAACTCTTCGATATCTAAAATGCTTAAATCAATGAATTTTGCTGATGTTATGGTTGCTGAAGACATTCGACAACAGCGAATTTACGATACTCATCTAAAGGCGATTTGCAGACGATTAAACGAAGCTCAGTTCAAAGTATTTAAAGGCCTGAATCTCATTTCACAAGTATTTACGATTTATGGAATTGGTCTTGCCGTCGCTTCTGTAGTCATCTTCTTGGAACTACTCCATGCAACAGGAAAGTGTACAACGATTTCGCGTAACATTATATTTATGCACTGCATTTTATACATGTATTCTTAGAGTTCGATACATGAATATTAAGGTGGTGAAAAAGCATACATCAAGCCATACGTATATATACAAGATTTTTTAACATTTAATGCGGTGTTAATTTAAAACAATGTTTTGTGACAGTATATAGTTAAGAAACTGAAAAATTGATTACCAAAGCAAATTTTATTACTACAAAAGGAACATGATGTTTCCACTGTTTTCCAATTCATAATGTAGTTATGCTATTAACACAAACTGAGTATAAAATGTGAACAGCATAGGTAATGAAATTACTATTTCTGTCACTATAATAATTGTTTGATTCAGTAGAAACGGTCTTTCGTGTTCTTACAGGGCTCTTTCACAATTATACTAGAGGACTGAGGACAATTAGGGTAGCTAATTAGTATAAGACGGCCTAAACGGCCGTAATTCCAGTATTTTGTGTCAGGTAATCACGTGTAAAAGGACTTGTATCTGTATTTGCTGTTCGTTTTTCATAAGTGTCTAGAACTGCCAGAGTTGCCTCACAGTTTCAATCCTACAATCACTTATAAGAGCTTTACAGGTGACTACTTAACTGTAATCATGCGGCCGCATTGAGGCCCTTGATTTACAAAGGTTAAACTAACATGTGCGGACAACAATTAATAATTATGTGTTTAACCGGATTTATCTCAACTCTCAGTGCAAGGATTCGAACCCTTTACCTTTTGACCCTCAGTACCTGCGTGGGGCGGTCGTATTGAGACCTCCCACATCCCCATGTAATTCCCATTATTACGTCAGCATTATAAAGGGTGCAGTAGTATTTGAGACCCTCCCGATTTCCCTAGTTTCTCGTCTTACGTCAGTCATCCTCTAGTAATCACTTTCTGCCTGAAATAATTACGAAATAATAACTACAATTACGTAACAAACAAAACAGTTACACAATACGCAAATTGTTCTTCTTTTAATACCTGAAACAACAAAAAGTACAAGTTAAATTACACAATTAAATTCCTACGTAATCGTAATCGTAAAAGTGGCAGTCCAGGAACAGAGGCAAGGAGGCATCGGAGGCACCAGTACAGTCTGCGTTGCTTCACAGTTTTGTTACATTCTTCTGTGACTCCGACTCCACCCTAGTTTGCCCAGTATAATCTAGTTTTGCACATTCTTAACCTACTTATTCTACATTCTTAACATATTTTCCACCCTACGTAAGAGCCGCACACAACCAATTCACTCAGTTATAGCTGTGGCATTTATTGCGGTTAGTTGTATTGGTGTTCCCAATCATGGGGATGTACCAATGGAGATGAATGTGTTAATTGCTCATTCGGAGTCCTTTCAACCTGAGATTTGTCATTTATTTGTACGAGCTCCATATGATTTGAAGCATCTGAATGCCAAACAGCTTTCGACCATCCAGTATGTAACGACGAAAACCTGCCTGGAATGGGATTTAAGTCCACATCTTTATACCAGGGAGGAAGCGATGGACCACATCTCCAATTTCTTGACAGAATCTGATGTTTCGGAAGTTATCACCAAAGGAACTGCTCAGTGGAATTTAATCAAGTTTGCACTGACTAAAAGAAACAATTTGGTTAAAGTTAAGGAAGGCGGCGCCATTGGTCTTCCAAGTTATAATCTACTACCCATGAACGAAGCCAAAGACTGCTGTCCTGACCATATGCTAAAAGACGGTGCAAAGTGCTGTTCAACTCATCGGGCATATCAACTATTGAACTCTTTCTTTAAGAGGTACAATGCCTAATGTTTAGTTACTGTATGTTTTATGTTTTACCGAATAAACACATACACCTTAGCGTTGCTTTATTGATTTACAATATCACAATGACCATAAACATAGGAAGTAATCCCATCATCCAAAATGTAACGCTTATCTTCAAAAGCTGACAAGCTAATTTTGTTAAAAGTTAGGGAAAAGAGTTGGTGCCTGTCGCTTCTGATCATTATTCATTACATTTCGAGATGAGATTTATCAAACACAGTCTGTACATAATCAGAATGATTAAGATGCTTTTTGACAACATACATTTTAACACCCTTTGCCCTCTTTTAGCTACACCCCCACACAAAATGCTTTACATTTTTGCCCGCAACCCACAAAACTCAGATATGGGACTACCATTCGTCTCATCTTTCATTTTCCCCATAACCTTTTTATTGATAGTGGAAAACAAAAGATGGTCGGAAGTCACTGAAGTCAAAGAAATTAGAATCAACATGCATATCTTTATACACATCTTCACATTCTATAATAGCACAAGCTGTCAGTGTCAGTAAGCAACAATTTACATTTAGAAACATATTTAGGCACAATATAATTATAGTGGAAATTCTACATGAGCAGTTGAGACAAATCGAGCACACTAAACCAACATATATAGGCTTATTGAGCTCGACTGTCGGACGACTCAAACAAACTGCCACCAAGTCCTCATTAAAAACGGTTGCCTGTTCAAAACGAGGATTTGATACCAGCTTGCAAGTATGGTCAAGTAGGTCACTTACAAGTTCCACATTGATATATTGGTGGACATTTTCCATAGTTTTGCCAAATACTGAATTATTTAACAATTTAAACAAGTTCTTTTCAAAGTAACTTTTTGCTGCTTTGCGCATCTCAGTGTTAAAGTTTATATACTTATGCATCCAAGCAGACTGACCAAATGCCAGGACGCGGTGCACTCGCTCTAATTTTAAGTCCAATGATAAGTATAAGTTTAGATTACGAAAGCGGATTATATATTTTTGTTTGTTATAAAGATTGGGCACAAGCTTATGCACCTTAGAACCAGTAACATTGAGATCCGTCTTCAATTGTTAACAATAAGGAGATAACATATCATCAGAAATCACAAGCTTTTCAGGGGCCAGAGATTAACTGTTGTGCAAATGATGAAGCTCTTTTGGGAACCCCAAATTAACCTCTAAAAGATAACCCTCCTCCTCGTCTACATCAATTGTAGGCCAAGTAAATTTTGAAATTTCAGTATGTGAAAGCCAATTTAAAATTTTGAACATGGTTGTTTTTGACTCATGGCCCAACCATACAAGTTATTAGCATCAAGATATAAACTGTACGATAGTGGTAAGCTGGGATCAAACGAATCTTAATAGGGGTTGTTCGCTATGGCATAGCGATGAGAAATCATCGCCACACCTCCACGAATCCCCTGTTCAAGGAGCATATACTAGTAGCTATCTTTGAGAAGCTCCAGATTAATGCCAGTCAACTTTAGACAAGCATCCCATCCAAAACTAGGTAATGTTATGTAATGAATGGGGTCCAAGCCATAGTGTTGAAGACAGAAAGCTCTGAAGTAGTCAAAAAACATCGGCCAACAACAACACATCAGTCAGCAAATACAAATCATGTTATTCACCAAGAGTTTGCTCATTAAAGTTTTCCCACACCGAAATGGCATGCTGATAATCAGAGTCGGAAAAGTCTTCCTCAGTTAGTTCGCTATAGAACACCGATTTAGAAGGAAGTCGGTCTTCATCGAATCGCTGCTAGCAGTCCATATAGTCGTAGGGGTAAATACCCTTTCGAGTCAACAGGGACACTTTGGAATGGTCAGGGAAGTTAGCAGAGAGTACTTGAAGCCGGCTGGTCTGTAGGTTGCTGACTAAAGTGTCCAGAGATGCCATTAAGAACTGGCAACTGTCAATGAATCGAATTCGCCATGGACTAGGCTCTCGACCGTACCCACCTATGATTCCTCCTCTGTTTCATCTTCAACTTCTTCATCATTATTTTGACATGGTTTTGACACTGAGAAACTTGGGCAATCCTCCATTCCTTTTGCAACCGCATTCATGTTCAGCTTTCTTGCGTTGCAAAGTTTTCCAATTTCTTGCATTATTAGATGCCCATCACATCGTCGCAGATAGTGGAAGACCACTGTAATGTCTCTATTCAACCGATGCTGCTGGTTGCATTTGTTGTGACAGCAACGCGAATGGCAATGGTCTCTGACTCTATCTTCGTAAAGCTGCTTTCCACACAGGTGACAATCATTTGATTTCTGAAACCTCCTCTGTTGAATCCAACTGGAGAGGAAGAGGACTGTTCATCGATGCGCTATGACAATCAGCAATGTCAATTAGTTCATCAAGAAACTTTTGAATGCCGTATTGTCCTCGATATACTGTTGGTTTTCCAATGACTTTTGTAGATTCTTCACAACACTGTTTGATGGAAATGAGGCCATAACGACACGGCGTGTGTCGTTGATAAGCCATAGAGTATGACTTAAGGGGGGGGGGGGGGGCTACTAAAGGTTTGCCCCGACTTTGTCCGATTGGCCTACCTTTGGCGAGGATATAGAGCATGGGTGTGGTCAAAAAATATCGGGTATTGAGATCTTAGCTGCCTTCCAGCCATGTACAGCCGTCGCATTTATGTGCCCGACCCCCCATTTTTCACAACTACCAACACAATTAATTAAAAATTTCTACTGACTGCTACGCCCAAGCTTCAAAGCTGCCATTCGCCAAAGCGATTTGGCACATATGTCCCTTCCTGCAGAAGTCTGTATCTTATCTGCATCTAAGGGAATTAATTACTCTTGAAAGTTGAAGTTTCGGCAAAAATTTAAAAAATTTTGGCTAACGAAAGGAAAATTTTATCACTGGTGCGAGCTACAAGGCTGTAATTTGACATAGAAGGAGGCCCTATAGGAGTACTCATTTGTGCCAAATGGCAAGAAATTCTGCCGAGTGAAAAAATTTTTATTTCAACTTTAATCTTCAAAAATTGCCGAAACCGCCATTCTCAGTCTGTCGGATCTTGTGTAGAGACTTTCTGCAGCTATAGAAGTCGCAAACCTTCACTAATCGAGCGGAAATCTTTTGCGGGGGTGTTTTCGTGGGGTTTTAAACTCGAAAACTTGATTGGCAGCATGTTTCTAAGTCTAAAATAAGGTCAATATTCAGCCAAAAAGTCCATTACAACCGTTAAAAACGTGTTTTTCTCGCAATAATAAACATATGTATATATATGTACAAGAACAAAAAGTGCTCCTTCGTCGCATGTAAAATACATACGAGTCTTCGTAGGCAGGTTGTACATAAGCAAAAACTAGCCTGTAAAATACATATGAGTTCCGTAGGGAAGTTGTAAATTAAGGAAAACAAGTTGCAACCGCACCCCACCCCACCCCCCCACAGCACTCCACAGCCACTTTGACCATGCAGTTCTATGACAAAAGTTGCTCAGCTCACTTGAGGCCTTCATTTGGTACCAAAATTGATCACTTTTGAAAATTTTCATTTTTGACCCCATGACCTCCCACCGACCTGACCCTCCAGATGGCAAAGTGGAACCAGCACAGCAAGATGGGTAGGTCAGACGGCAAAACGGATGCCAGGAATGAGCTGGGCGCACCAGAAAACCCCTATAGACAATGTTTTGAGAGGCTATGTACAGTCCTATATGATGTTCCCGGAAGTCGGTACCGACCGGACCCTCCAGACGATAAAGTGGAACCAGCACAGCAAGATGGGTGGGTCAGACGGCAAAACGGACACCGGGAAGGTGCTGGGCGTACCAGAAAACCCCTATAGACAAAGTTTGGAGAGGCTTTGTAAAGCCTACTATGGACCTCCGGGAAGCGGTTACCGACCTGACCCCTCAGACGGTCAAGTGGAACCAACCCAGCAACTTGGGTTACTCGGGCAGCAAAACTGATAGCGGGAATCGATTCTCCGTCCCAAAAAATCTTTGTATGCAAAATGTGAGCCACCCATGCAGCAAAATAAGCGAAAAATTTAAGTTCAAAGTTCAACCCAAAATTCACCAACTTTGGCCGGCCAGTACCGAAAAATTATGCACGGAGACGGAAAATCATATAGCATTTGAACGACCCGATATGTGTACTGTTTAACCATATAGTCAGTATTACCCCGTATATAGCGCAATCTGACTTATTAAGGCGCCTTTGAAGCATACTTTTTGGCCATTTTAGCGTTTTGGCCGACTTTGGCCCCAAGCCAAAAATTTTTTCCGGCTCCGGGAAGCATAAAAACTAGCTTATTTTCTTATTTTCGATTTGTACTACAAGAATATATATAGGTTTCATAGGCAAAAATTTTTCTGTCTGTAAGCAATTTTTGGCATAACTTTTTAACGGAAAGTGGTACGGGGATGAAAGTTCAGGAACATACTAAACTCGACACGTACAATTTTTTGCGCACATAATCTGCGCAGGATCTGCGCAGCTTCTGCGCAGCCTTGTTTTACACGGTCATTCGACCATTTTCACTCATATTATAGGGGTCGCTACCGCGACCCCTATGATAAATTTCTGCATGGGGGCCGCCCTGAGCCCAGGAGGAGTGGGGAAATTATTCCGGGTGGAAGATTTTCTCAAAATTGAGCCTAAAATTGCTATTTTTTGGCGTATATATATTTTGCAGGTAGAAATGGAAAAAGTTTCTCAAAAATACCATGGAAAATTTTTGAAAATTTCCCCATTTGGCAAAAATTCGGGCACTAAAATTATATAGATGGGGCCAAAGTCGATGGATCAGTAAAATCGATTGATCAACATCGATCAAAAATTTTTTGTCACCAAAAGGTTCGCGAAAAGTCACCTATACCCATCGATTTTTCGCAAGTTCGTCACTTATAACTCGATTTTGGCAGCTCGGATCGATATTTACTGCAGATCAGCGCTTTTTGGCACTTATAAAGATGGGGGGACAAAATTTTGCCTTTGGTCCCCCCTTATGGTTCGAAAATATGTTTTTGGAAGAGAAGGTGCCAGGGTAAATCGAGGTCGCTGATTTAAAAAATCAAATCGAGAGATCGATCCGATCAATCGATCGATCTGTAGAATCTATCGATTAAAATCGATCAAAAAATTATTTGTCTCCGATTTTCGCGAAAAGTCGCCTATAGGGTATATAATTCGGGGATGCTGAAGCTGATTCCGAATTTGCGGTCAAAATTTCATGAAAATCGATCGTGCGCCAGCAAAAATTGACTTTCATAGATTTTTTCAAAAATCGTCTATATATATATAAGTCGAATTTGGCAGCTCTGATCGAAATTTCGACTGCAGATTCCGAAACAGCGCCCTCGGATTACACTATATATATATTGATTCTACTGATCGGTCGATTAATCGGTTTTCTCGCTCGATTCGATTTTTGAAATCAGCGACCTAGATTTACCCTAGGAGGGCACAGCTCAAAATTGCTTTTGGACTTGACAATTTTGTGCGAGCCGGTAAAAGATACAAGATAATTGAAGAAAGAAAGAAAGTTGTCACTACAGCACCACAGACCCAAAAATTCGGCGGATCGACTGTTTGGCTCAGCTAATGTGGTCAAAATGTACTCTGGGAAAAAGAAATACGCGAAAAAACACTGAAACAACATTTATTTTATTTTAGTTCATCGAATTTCAAAAGATTTACAAATTTTTGCATTTTAACATAGAAACTGGCAAATTTGATGAAACCTAGCCAGTTAATGCTGCAAATTTTGATGTTTGATTTTCTCACTTATTATAAGGAATATCGCAAAAATAACTGCAGATATGAAGTCAGCGACGCCGATTTCACCTGTCGCATGCATAAAATCGCTAATATGAGTTACCCTGCCCGAATATTAGGGTTGGTTTTTTCCCATCGGTTGGTTTTTCCCCGGTTAATTAACCGTTAATTACTAATTAACGACAGGACCTAGAGGGGCGATTTATATACCAAAATGACAGTCTAGACAGGGCTTGATAAGAAAACAATTTATAGCCGGATTGCTCCACGGAATAGTTCTGCAGAGTCCAAAAAGTGACTACCTTGGTTTTTTCCCCGACCTCTATATATATATATATATATATATATATATATATATATATATATATATACTGGTTTATTTATAAGTTTCGACCTGACTTTCAGTAAACAGGCTAGCACTAGGTACAAGCACCCATGGCGTAACGTACATAAACATACGGCATACGTAGCAAAGCCAGTTCGGACTTTGCAAAAATAGGTCACAGCAGCAACCGTAATTGTTTTTCTGGTGATATTAACGCTGTTTTGGAAAGTTTTACCTCAAAAAACGCCATAATAACTTATATTTGGAATCTTTGAGGTGATTTGACTGACTCAGACAGCTTGAACCTGGTCCATACCCAAGTTGGCCTCTTGAAGTACTGGAAGGCCTGGGCTGCCGTGCCCAGGCTAGACCCTTGGGCTCCACCAAGTACCGTGTAGTAGGTGGTTATGCTGGGCTTTTTCTAGGCGAAAAAAGTGGGGGTGGGGAATCCAAAATGGTCTAAAATCGCTAAAAATGCAGTAAAAATAGCCTGTTTTCTACATGTACTGCTATAACTATGCTAAAAAGTGCTCAAAAATCGAGTTTGAGTACCAAAATAGACGATTCTTGAGAAAAAAATTTTTGAAAATTTTGATCAAAAATCCTTAAAATTTGGCATTTTCCGGGTATGGTGAATGGGGGGAAGCCCATAAAAGTGGGGGTGGGGTCGAGTGGGGCGGGGGAACCCAAAAAGTCCCCTACCCCCCCCCCAGTAAAAAAGCCCGGTTATGGGCTTTATATAGGTAATATTAGATTTGCCCTGCCTCTTCTCTCCCAGTAGTAAAGAGGGTGGTTTTTTATTTGGGAACGCTGGCTTTTTTTATCTATGCTTATCTGCATCTAAGGAAATTACTCTTCAAAGTTGAAGTTTCGGCAAAAATTTAAAAATTTTTGGCTAACGAAAGGAATATTTTATTCCTTGTGCGAGCTATAAGACTGTAATTTGGCATAAAAAGAGGCCCTATAGGAGTACTCATTTGTGCCAAACGGCAAGAAATTCTGCCGCGTGAAAAAATTTTTATGTCAACTTTAATCTTCAAAAATTTCCAAAAACGCCTTTTTTGGGCAATGGTACCCCAGAAATCGAAAAAATCAAACTTTTGAAATTAAACTTTTTTGAGATATTTGAACTCAGCGAGGTCGAAAATACCCCCACAAAAGATTTCAGCTCGATTAGTGAAGGTTTTCTACTTCAATGGCTGCAGAAAGCCTCTACACAGGATCCGAGAGACTGAAAATGGCGGTTTCGGCAAGTTTCGAAGATTAAAGTTGACATAAAAATTTTTTCACGTGGCAGAATTTCTTGCCATTTGGCACATAATGAGTACTCCTATAGGGCCTCCTTTTATGCCAAATTACAGCCTTATACCTCGCACCAGTAATAAAATTTTCCTTCGTTAGCCAAAACTTTTTAAATTTTTGCCGAAACTTCAACTTTGAAGAGTAATTCCCTTAGATGCAGATAAGGTACCGACATCTAGTATTTTTCTGCAGGTAGAACATATGTGCCAAATCACATTGGCGAATGGCAGCTTTGAAGCTTGGGCCTAGCAGTCAGTAGAAATTTTTAATCAGTTATGTTGGTAGTTGTGAAAAATGAGGGGTCGGGCACATAAATGCGACGGCTGCACATGGCTGGAAGGCAGCTACGATCTCAGTATCCGATAGTTTTGACCACACCCATGCTCTATATCCTCGCCAAAAAGTAGGCCAATCGGGCAAAGTCGGGGCAAGTCGATTTTAGTAGCCCCCCTTAACATCAGACGGTTGACAAGATTCTACCTTTTCAGTGAGGCATTCAAAATCTGCATAGACAATAAGGGGACTGCGCAGATGTCGATGATGGTTCTTAAATTTCAAAGTGTGATATTCGGGCATAACAGTCTTGCTCGGTTTATTGGCAAGACATCTGTCCAAGTGATCAGTCAACCTTTCTTCTGAATAGCAAGGCTGTGAACATCGACGGCAAAAATATGTCTTACCGTCATGATCAGGCTGATCACTTAAGAGACGATCCAGATTCTTGGTACAGCTATAGTGCGCTTTGTGAAGAAGATCTACGTATTAATTGTAGTTTTTCTTCGAAAGGTATAGAGGGAAAAATACTTCCCTTCCACAGGAAAAACGTTGATACTGATGTTGATGAGCTTTTCAAACTTGTGTACATCTTGAAGCTTCATCGGCATTTCCATTCCAGTAGTCTTAACTTCACTGATGTAAGTCATGTATTTAGATGTGGATTCTCCTCTGTGGGATGCACAGCTGCTAGAATACTCCAAAGAAAGCACAAATTATCCTTGTTTTGCACGTTAATCACCGTCTTTTTTGCTTGAATCCAACGAGGCAAAGGTTTGTAGGAGGATCCTACCAGAGGATGATGACGAGCAATCTGAACATCCATATGCAAAATTTGATCCACAACCAAGTTGGAACCCAATTTAAGAAAAGTTTCCAAGTTCTTTTTAATTTCCTCCTCCTAAGCCATAGCTAACTTCATAGCCCAGGGAAGATCCAAGCTGTACGTCTCTAGGTTTACAGCAGAAATGACCTTCAGTCACTTCAGTCTTATCCGTAGCCCGTCGTAGACGGACCTTGACGCACAGCCAAAACTTTAATCCCATTAAACGATCCCGTTCCCGATCCAACAGATTGTTCTCGAACCTGTCCAAGAAATACCACCATATCACCATCAGAAAGTTTCTTTTTTTCCAATTGTTAGCCGAACATTGGGGGAGGGGGGTTTGCGAAATCAGAGAATCTGGGGGTGGGTGGCAATTTGCTGTTTCGGTGGGTCCCCCTTGCCCCTAACGCCCCTATGGCTGGGGGCTCAGGTGTGGCTGTGGAATTCTCTGGGGGCGGAGTGTTAGGTTCATGAGGGGGTGGGGGTGGAGGAGCGCACCCAGAAATAGCAAAAAACCCTTAAATTTCGATTTTTTGCCATTTTGAAAAGTTTTTGGCCAAAAATTGGGGAAGGGGTAACCAACGGCAGTCGTTTTCGTGGGGGGATGCGCCCACCAGCACACCTATGCCTCGAATATTCACAGCATTTCTCAGACATATCATTAGTTTTATCATTAGTTTGCACAAACCGAATAAAACTGTCAGTTACTAAGCCATGACTTAGCTAACTCTGCGTTACATTGATCGGTAACACATGAACTATAATTTTGCAATTTCTTTATTGAATGATTTGCGAAGGAGAGTAAATAACCTCAAATAAATTGGTGACTCATTTAGTGGCGTTTATGTATTACTTTCTCGCAAAGTTTTAGCTCATGGATCAATCATGGCAGTGATAAGTCACATTTAGCACACCCATAATCAAATGTATATTACTAATTAACGAAAGACGGCTCAATCCTAATTTTGTGTGGCTCAGTCATATTGCGGCCTAACAATCTTGGCTCAATCAATTTTGGTGTTGGCTCATTCAGTGGGAGTGTCAAGGGTACACACGTGTAAATTGCGCTTACCAGTTAATGCTTTCTAGTGCTGGTGTTCCTTTCAGTGAGAATATCTAAAAAAAGAAAAATATTATAAGTATTTGATACATCAGCTACTACTTCATCAACGATTTTAGAAAGTTTAATGTATAATTAGTTTAGTGTATAATTTTTTACTGCAGGATAAGCCCAGGTTGATGTGCGTACTCATAAGCAGCCCCTGTCTCTACAGCCTGACTCCTGGCGACATGCCCTTTCGGGGAGTTACCTGTCGTTGTTGCCACTAGCGGTTGCCCTGTCTTGCGACACTGGTCTTCTTATCCTCTAGTATTAGTGGCACGACAACATGTCCAGGAAGCGGTCCATTGCTGGAGAGAAACAGTCTTTGGGTAGTGCAAATTCGAGGACTTAAACGAGAGCTTGCACATGAAGCTGAACCTACACTGAGGTAACCATTTGACAGTCCGATGCCAGACTCAGCACGGCGCAGCAAGATGTCTTAAATGCGACTGCTCAAAATTTAAATTTAAAGTTTAATTAAAATTAGAGCTAATTAGAATTATAATTAAAGCAGCCCGATGCCAGACTCAGCATTTTATCCTAATCCTAATCCTAATTTTGTGTGGCTCAGTCATATTGCGGCCTAACAATCTTGGTGTTGGCTCATTCAGTGGGAGTGTCAAGCGTACACACGTGTAAATTGCGCTTACCAGTTAATGTTTTCTAGTGCTGGTGTTCCTTTCAGTGAGAATATCTAAAAAAAGAAAAATATTATAAGTATTTGAGCTTGCACATGAAGCTGAACCTACACTGAGGTAACCATTTGACAGTCCGATGCCAGACTCAGCACGGCGCAGCAAGATGTCTTAAATGCGACTGCTCAAAATTTAAATTTAAAGTTTAATTAAAATTAGAGCTAATTAGAATTATAATTAAAGCAGTCCGATGCCAGACTCAGCATCGCGAAGCAATAAATGTTTTAAGTGCGGCTACTTAGAGCAGTCCGATGATAGACTCAGCACCGCGAAGCAAGATGTCTTTAAAGGTGGTGATTCCTTTTGGGCACATATTGTTGATTGACGGTTCAAATCAAGATAAAATTTGATGAGACTTTCCAAAATAAGTTCTTTTAGCATTCTAACACCCTCCGCGCAATCCCGCTTCAAAAATTCGACGTCTCCGTTCAGGGTGGTTTTTGTCAATTTTTGACAGCTAGGCAGTTGCTGTAGGGCTACGGTTATATTCATTCGAAAGATCTTCCTGAGCTCTACATTTTTGCTTTTTGAAGTACCTTTCTAGCTATTCTCTATTGTGCGATATAGCTGATTTTTCAATTTCGGCGTTGAAAACTTGACATTTTTGCAGAAACCAAATAATGCGCCATTTCTTGAGCTACGCAAGCCGTAAAATTAAACGACGGGTGTCGGTTTGAAGGTCTCGTCCAGACCGATTATCCTTGACATTATAATATTCTAACTGTTACCCCGTACGCTGCTATCATAGCAAATGTAGTTTTTGCAAAAACATGACCAAATTTTTTCCAGCGATTGTGGAGCATTAACTATGCAAGCTGGATGGTTGCCACTGACTGAACGTGTTTTACACTAAAATACCCAGGGACCCTTTTTTAGTTGTCCCGATTGCTGCTTTCTAGCTAAAGTGGTCGCTTGCCAAAGTTGGGAAAAGTAGGCAAAATCCAGGTTGTGCGTACATTTTAGCTAATTTCTTTATAACGAAGAGCGGTTTCATAATAACTAAAAAAGGGTCCCTAGCTATTTGATAGTGGAATCGAATGATGTGGACGATGCCTCACGAAAAAATTTACTTTGGTCTGCAAAAAATCTGGAAAATTAAATTACTTCGAAAATACAGTAAAATAATTTCTAAGATCTAAAGTTAGTTTAGTTGTATCCATTAGAAAGAGCAAATGTTAAGCTGCATTTTGGTATAAAAATGGCTTCTTAACTCCGAGTAAAGCTTGAGTAATAATGGTGCAAAGTTGATGTCTCCAAAAGGAATCACCACCTTAAGTGCGACTGCTCAAAATTTTTATTAAAGTAAAATCAAAATTAAAATTAAAACTTACTTTGTTTTAGTGTTCCAATTCAGAGTAGTAACCGTGCGCAACGTAGAATAGATTGACAATGTAACGTGTAAAGTAAATGAGTAAACACAGAGTGTTGAGAGGTTTGCCTTTTATAGGCAACAGGCATAGGTTAAGCATTTGGGTGGAATTTGGATAAACATTCCTATATTTACACGTATAAAGTCAAATCTGCACTGATATGAATGCGAACAGATCATGCTGAACAACAACGAATCTATTACGTCACGCATATTGTTTTAAACTGAGTACACAACTACGCACGCAAACTTAAACGCACGTAAACAACTTTTGTTTTAAACTGAACATTTTAAACGCAGCATGCATTGTTTTGAAGTGAGTAATATCTTTTGTTCCCGTAGTTTATCGAACATAATGGTTAGGTATTTAAGTGAAGTAACGCAATGTGATTTCAACTGTACCTGTGGGCTACCGTAGTTAGTTTCCAGTCAGTGCTTGGCTGGCAACTGGGCAGAAAGGTTGCTCTCTCTTTCATAGAATTCTTACTTCTGTTTTTGTTCCCCACTTTGTCCGTATGTTCCCGGGAGAGGTGTGTCCTGTGCCATTTATATGGAGGCCTGGACAATATCACCTCTCCCCTTCTCCCCGTAGGGTTTTTATTTCAGCAACTGCCAGCCAGGCACTCACGATCTGACCGCTGCCCGCGAGCACATATGTCTTTGGACAGCTCACGGGGTGCACTGCTTCTGTCCCGGGACCCTTCATTTCTCTTATTTCCCGGGGTCTTCGGACCCCGGAAGACCTATTTTTCGCATTATTTTGCCGAGCCTAGTACCCTTTATTTCTTATATTGTATTTGTAGAGAGTGTGGGCCTTTCGCCCCACCCTCTGGGGTATTGTTGGGTGTGTTTTTCTTTTTCTCTAAGTGGTTTGCGAGCAAGCCAAGCCCTCGAAAAGCACATGTCTCAAAATCTCTGCAAAAATCGCAGTTTTATTCATTTTCCTTTGTCTTCTAAAAGTCTCAAAAGGCCCTAATGAAGGTTGTCCTTAACACGTTTTGTTGTAATAATTGCAAAAGAGCAATTATTATCCACCGATTGGTTTCACACACACACACACACACACACACACACACACACACACACACACACACACACACACACACACACACACACACACACACACACACACACACACACACACACACACACACACACACACACACACACACACACACACACACACACACACACACACACACAAGAAAACACACACGGGCGATCACGTGGGAGTGGCCATTTCTGGGCCATTCCCGAAATTGAATGCACGTACTCACACCGTAGCTAGATATTAGTTAAGGAATTAGTTGCATTACGGGAGTCAGCATCATTTTAGCATTGTTAGGACTGTAATATGTATTGTGTTGACCGAATGTGAGCTCCTCATGGAAATTCCTCCAGCTGAGGTTGTGAGTGTAGCCTAAAAATGCGTGGGGCGTGAATGTTGTGTGAATGTTGTGTGAATGCGGTGTGAATGTGTCTGAAGGTTTGTGTGCATAACTGTGACTGAATAACTGAAATCTTAGGTATGAGATCGTATACCTGCTATAGTACGTGTGATGTCGACGGAATGATTGTGTGAAAACTGTGTGCCTGCGTCAAACTGGGTGAAAGGTATATGTGCTGTATGATCATAACGATATAAGTGGGCCTGCTCATGTAAACATGCTCGTGTAGGTCTTGAGTCTAGTCCATAGGGCAATAGTTAGTTAGAAATAGTTAGTTAGAAATAGTATTACCGTATTCTCGCGCTTAAGAGAACATGTTCTCTTAAGTGAAATACGGGAAAAATCGGAAAATTTTCTGATTTCACTTAAGAGAACACGCTCACTTAAGAGAACATGTTCCCTTAAGGTGCTGGTATCCTTTTGTGCAGTGCTTTTGTGGTGATTTTTTTGAAACGCTATAACTTTCGCAATGTTGGGAGTTACGAAGAGCTTTATACATCGTTTTAAAGCTTATTATCTGTACATTGACATGAGCTTACAGAACTGGTAAAATTAGCAAAAAATAGCAGAAATATTCTGACAAACTGACATCTAACAGGATGAATATATAGACCAAAAGTTTTTGAACATCGATTTCTCAAAACTGAGGAAGCGGCCAAAAGTTCTTTTTGTGCCACGATATGAAGGACATATGGGCCGAGGGACGTTTTTTGGATTTGGCTCAGCAGGTCTTAACGGTCGAGAAAATCGGCCTAATGCACAGTAACACGAAATTTCGCAACTTCGCATTGAGTTTTCTTGCAACTCAATATGTTTTAGCCCAAACTAAGAAAAACGTCCCTCCGCAGAAGTGCGAATTTCGATTCTGCCGAAAATCTCCGGAATCCGTCGAGTAGTTTTTGAGAAATCGATGTTCGAAACAAAATAATCGCAGTTTTGCCAAAATGGTTTTTCGGCCAAATCTCTAGCTGAAAGCAATAAAGTCCGGCTAATAGGCATTCATAAAATGTGCATTTGGACGATGTATCGATTGAGTATAACTAAACCAATTTTGTCCTAAACATGTGGCAGTAATTTTGAAAAAACTGATTTCCTCGAAAATGGCCATTTTTTGACCCTAAAAACAGTTTTTTGCTTATACTGACTTAACCACTGGAGACTTAACCAAAGGTTGTAAGAGCAAAAATGTGCATTTTCGAGTCCTCTTTCCAGCCATACCAACCAATCCCGTGTCTTGTCTACCTACTGGGAGCTTAAGGCCAAAAACCAAAACTTTCTTATCTTTTGGCCTAAGAATACGGGACTGGTCCTAAAATGTTAAAGAGCACGGAAATAGATTATTTCGTAAGTTTTAGCCCTTTGCGTAAAGGATTAAAGCCGTAGGAGTCAAAAATACCCGAAAGGAAACCAGTACCTTAAGTGAATGTGCAGTATTGCTAAAAAGCAATCATCGGTTTTACTTATTTACTTTGTATGATTGCTGTGGGCATTTTATGGTAGGAAATGACTCCTTTTTCTTGGAAAGAACTAAAGATTCTCCATTAATGGGTCAAATCTTAAGACTTTTAACACTCAACAGCAGTTACTCTATTTGTGTTTCTGTATTTTTCCGATTTCACTTAAGGGAACACGTTCACTTAAGAGAACATGTTCTCTTAAGTGGATGCTCCCTTAAGGTCGTACTTCCCTTACATTCAGTCCACTTTGGAAAGCTATAACTTATTCAATATTGAGAGCTATGAATTGAGCGACATATCAAAATGAAGCTCTGCATCTTCTGCGTCGCTTGGTGTTATTAAAAGGTGTCTACCTAGTTTGGAGTTTTCGCAAACTTACCAAACGCGGCCACAATTTTCGACCAAAATGTTTTCTGAAAAAATTCTAAGCAACAAGACAATGGCCGTATCCAATGTGTTTATGAGATAATTTGCCAGGGACGGTTTTTTGATTTTGTCAAAATATCATTTCAGTATGCAGAAATTGAGCATTTTCTGAAAATTTGGCATTTTATCCAACTTTGAAAAATCATTGCTGTTGATTGGAGGCTGATAAAGAGAAAAACAAAAAACCGCCCCGGGCAAATTGTCCAAACATACTGTGTGCAAAATATCTTTTAGATCCACCCATTGGTTGTGGAGCAATTTTCGGTCAAAAAATTTTGGCCGCAATCTGACGAAATCAGTTATTCGACCAGAACTTTAGACTCATTCAGTGTACAGGGCTCTAATTAACCTAGTTTGTACCTCTTTCGAAGCTCTTTCATTTGATTATAAACTTGTCTACGCTTGTAGTGTACACTGGTTCCAATTTGACAAAACCTGTTTTCAGCAAGATCTTGTCAAAAATAACCAATTTTCGAACAAAAATTGATCAAAAATTCACTGCTCAAAAACGATAAGAGCTAGAGACTTATGTCTAAAACCAAAGTTGTAGAGCACATAATAAGCTTTAAAATGATTATAGTTGTTGGGAATAATTTTCTATATATAGCTCTACAACTTCAAATTTCTGTCTCTCACCGTACATGAATGTTATGAAGTTGGCGTTTTTGCAGGACGTTTATTATCATTCCCGATGTATTTTCTAAAAATCTGAAGGAAATCGGGCAATAATTGCACTTTCTGCAACTATATCTGCACGTAAGGGGAGCACGACCTTAAGGTGGCAGTACCACTACCGGGGTGGACTTTGAACAGATGCTGTGAACTAAATACTTAATGAATCGGCTTGAAATTTGGCAAATTTGTTTTTTATCATGTTTTGCATCAGATGAGCTGATCTACGACGCTGCGGGGACTGGCTTGCTGCCTACACAATAGGAAATGTATTAAAAGCTTTAAATTTAAATATCTCCTTCAATCCTTTATGAAATCATTTGAGATTTTCAATATGTGTTTAGTTTACATATACGCTCTGGCCGTTTTTTTAGTTTTTCGTAAAAGTGAGTTTTCCGCTTTTTAGCGTGTTTTGAAAACTTGGAAATTTTATATCTTGCTTAATATTGATTTAATATTTTATTTAATTTAATTTTATTTAATATTTATAATATTAATTTTCCAAAAACCAAGAAAACGGCCTGAGCGTATGTTGATGCAAAACATATTTGCAAAATTTGGTCCATTTTGACTGAAGGAGTGACGAGAAAATCAAAAACAAAAATTCTGTTAATTTTTCATTGTTTGATTTGGTTTTCGAAATTTCCAATGCTTTCAAGCAGCTGCAAAGTGCTTTCTATTAAATAATGCACATAAGTAACGCAAAAGAAACCGTTAAAACCCAGTAGATTCAATTTTCGGATATACTGTTTTTACTTTACATTGTGTGTGCAAACGGTCAACGTAATTCAGCTATATTAGCTATACATATATCAGCTATTCAGCTTCAACCGCTTGTAACTTTTGATAGAAACCACGTACTGAAGCGATATGCACATCATTTTAAAGCGCTTTTTGCGCTCTTTCACATAGTTCAGTCAAATTTAATATACGAAACTTAAATAAAATTTTGACTATTTGCGCATGCGCAAAGCCGCGATGGTAGCCAGCCAATTAATTATGCATTCTCTGATACCAAGATTTTGCACAAAGATAGTTTGCCAACCAGTTTTGCTTTATCCAATGTTTTGTCAAGATTGCTTCATCCATGGAAAAATTACGTAGAAAATCCCGGTAGTGGTACTACCACCTTAAGGTGGTGATTCCCTTTGGTCACATAAAGTTTGCACCATTATTACTCATTCATTACTTGGAGTTAAGAAGCCATTTTTATATCAAAATGTAGCTTGACATTTTCTCTTTTTAATGCATACCATGAAACTAATGTTGCTTTTCTAAAATATTTTTAACACATTTTAGAAGAAGTTAAATTTTCCAGAATTTTTGCAGACTCAAGTGAATTTTTTGGCGAGACATCGGTTATATCATTCGATACCTCCATCAAATAGCTGGGGACGAGTTTTTATTTATTGTGAAATCGCTCTTCGTTATAGAGAAATAAGCTGAAATGTGTGCGTAACCTGTATTTTGCCTACTTTTTCTAAATTTGTCAAGCGATTACTTTAGCTAGAAAGCAGCAATCGGGGCAACTAAAAAATCGTCCCTGGGTATATTTGTGCAGAACACATTTGTTCAGTAGCAGCCCTCCAGCTTGCATGGTGAATGCTCCACAATCTTTGGAAAAAAATTGGTCGTGTTTTTGCAGAAACTACATTTTCTATGATAGCAGCCTACAGGATAGCAGTTGGAAGACGATCATGCGTCGGATAATTTGTCCCTGTGAGACCTTCAGATCGACGCCCTTAGTTTGATTTTACGGCTTGCGTAGTTCAAGAAATGTTGGATAATTTGATTTATGCAAAAATGACAAGTTTTCGACGCCAAACCAAGAAAATCGGCTATATCTCACGGTAGAGAGAAGCTAGAAACTTGCTTTAAAAAGCAAAAATGTGAAGCTTAACGAGATCTTTTGAATGAATATTAGTCAGAACTGTATAGCTACTGCCAAACGTTCAGAACTTTGGAAAAACCACTCTGACTGGAAATCTCGAATTTTTGAATCGGGATTGCGCGGAGGGTGTTAGAACGATAAAAGACCTTATTTCGGAAAGTTTCATCAAATTTCATCTTGATTTACGGCGCCAAACAACAATATGTGCCCAAAAGGAATCACCACCTTAAGCGCGAGAATACGGTAGGTGATAATTAGTCCATATTAGTTCAAATTAGCTTAGCTGCAGGTTAAGTGTGAGCCAAATCTGTTAGTTGAGGTTATAATATTAGTTAGGATTGGTAGTTAGGATTAGCAACAACTGTTAGTACAAGTTAGTTTTGTGCAGTCCGATTATGATTAGGATTCTATGCAATATTTGTGTCTTTATAATTGGGTATCGTGGGCTCCGGTATTGACAACTCCTCTGCAAAGTGGGTATCCGATCATGCCGACGGTAAGCGGCAGGTTAGGTGGTAAAACCCCCGTCACCCACTCATGGCAGGAACTTGATTGGGAATTGGTTCATGTCGGGTACAAGTGTCGCCGTCAATAAGCATCCGGGTAGAGGGAGGCTTTGACTTCGGTCTTAGTGTCCTGTAGACGGGGAAGCTTGGACTCGTGGCTCCCATTGCCGGACCCGCGGACCGCAGGACTTCCTATGATGCGCAAATTGGCTACACTAGATGGTCAGCAGTATACCTATATATAGTTTTAAATGCTAAAAAATTTTGTATATATGCGTCTGACATGACGTATGTTTTTCACCACCTGAATATTCATGTATCAAACTCTATGTATACATGCATAAAATGCAGTGCATGTATATAATGTTGCGCGAGCCGCGAACACGGTGTACACTTTCTTGCAGCGCGAATCGCATGTTCATTTTGAAAATGTGCGCGATATCGCCGCACACTTTCTTGCTGCGAGAAGCAAGTGTACATTTTATAAATACAAGGCCTGGGTCTCCAAATTTTGGTTTAGGCATGCCATTTTGGGTAGAATTTTGTCATTTCATGCAGTTTTGTCTTGTTAGTAGAAAAGCGATCACTTTATGACATCTTCCACAAATGTATACTAATATATATGTATATATATACTCATTCTTAACATTTATATATGCTGCGCTGTGGGTTCCTTTCTTAGAATGCCACCTACCTACCTACCTACCTACCTACCTAAGATGATAAATAATGAGTCAGATGCAGACAGATCAGATCAGCTATTATGAGCACCATTAAATGCTTAAATTCACCATTCCGTGTAGTTCGATACCTATCTTTACCTATTTGGTAATGCCGTATCTGTCTAATAAGAAACTTATAAAAATGATAAAATTTAAAATTATAAAATTCTTAGCACTGTATTTATCTCACACTATGTAGTGTCTGCACAATTGACATTCAGAATATTCAGAAATTGAACTCTAGAAATTCGTGCCAGGATTGGTTAGGCAGGCTTACGCGCATATTTTAGTCCGCAAGTTCCGTGAAAAGGTGTAATTGGGGGGAGGTTTGGGGAGGGTATCGCATAGGTGTAACGGAGATTTGGGGTGGGGGAGGCTCCCCCCAACATTTTCTGGGGGGGGCCCCTCTGGAGACCCCCCCAGGCACCCCCCGCCCTCCCCCAAAAAAATTTTTCATTTTTTATGCCAAAAATCGCATTTTCAGCCGTTTCTAATGATGAAAAATATCTAACCATAAAGTAATTTTAACATTAGACAGTGGTTTTTTTAAACTCAAAAACTTGATTGCCAACATGTTTCCAAGTCCAAAATAAGGTCAATATTGAGTCATAAGATACATAATACATTTAAAAACGTGTATTTCTCATAGTAATAAATAGTTTAAGCCAAAAATTTCGACATTTTTGAAAATTTTTTCAAAATTTACCCTAAAAATAGTCAATTTTTGGCCATTTTTCGCGCACTCGGCGCGACTACCATAGGTGTACCAGGCTACAGTTTGCCCCTTTGAGACCCCCCCCCCCACGGAGAGGCCAGACCCCCCTCCCCCCCATAGGTGTAATTGGGGGGAGGTTTGGGGGGGGTAACCCCCCCCCAGCCATTTTTACAAACCACCCCCAAAAATTTTTGGGGGCCCCCGGCCCCCCCCAACTGGGGGGGGGGGGGTAGTTGCGCCGAAGGCGCGAAAAATTGGCCAAAAATCGGGTATTTTTAGGGTAAATTTTGCAAAATTTTTCAAAAATGTCCAAATTTTTGGCTTAAACTGTTCATTATTGCGTGAAATACACGTTTTCAAAAGTTTTATGGACTTTCTGACTCAATATTGACCTTATTTTATACTTAGAAACATGTTGGCAATCAAGTTTTCGAGTTTAAAACCCCTGTCTAATGTCAAAATTACTTCATAGTTGAATGTTTTTTGGCATTAGCAATGGCTGAAAATGCGATTTTTGACATAAAAATAGAAAATATTTTTTGGGGGAGGTTTGGGGGGGGGGTCGTGGGGGGGGGTTTGGGGGGGGTCTAAAAAGGGGGCCCCCCCGCAAAATTCCGGGGGAGGGGGCCCCCCCCAACCCAAATCCCCGTTACACCTATGCTCCCCCCTACCCGACCTCAACTACTCTCCCCCCAAGCCGAGCTCAAACCCCCCTCACCCCCTAAAATTGGGTCAAAACCAAATAAAAAATGCTAAATTTTTGAAAATTTTTTTGCAATTTCTGAAAAGTTTTGAAAAAAATTCGAAATAATGGCTATAAATTACATATAAAGAGCTAAAGATGGTTATTTTTAGCAATTAAAAGGTAATATACGCAATTATAAACCACAATCTGGGCTAATTTAGGAATATTTTAGCACAAATTTGTCAATTTTCAAGCCGTATTTTCGCATACGAAAACTATTGACAGAAGCTTTTGAGTAAGTTTAATGAACAGAACATCGAAAAAGGAGCATTTTTAGCTAAAAAACTTGGGTACAGTTTAGGGGGGGTCCCCCTCCCCCAATTTTCGGATTTTGGTCGGTGGGGTCCCCCGAGCCAAATTTGGACCTTCTACTCCCCCCCCCCCAACCCAAACAGGTGGTACACCTATGCCCCCCCCCAGTTGGGGGGGACGTCCCCCCCCCCAAAAGTTTTGGGGGAGTGTTGAAAACAGCCATTTTTACAAACCACCCCCAAAAATTTTTGGGGGCCCCGGCTCCCCCCCCCCAACGGGTTCCCCCCCCCATTAGAAACATGCTGGCAATCACAGGGCGCCTACTATTCCTATTTTTCCTATTTTTTCCTATATTTTTCAAATATTCCTATTTTTTCCTATTTTTGCCTAAAATTCCTATATATATTTTCCTATTTTTTCATGAATTTTTGGAAGATTTATTACATTTTAACTGTGGAAACCAAACATCAGTAAGATTTTCTGTTTTATATATACCTTCCAATGGGGAATTCTCAAAAATTTCCGGCTTCGCCGGAATACAATTTTTTCTTTATTTCTGTTATGTCGATTTAATTCTGGCCTTTGAACTAATCAATATTTCATGGATTTGTTTTGGTGAAGTTGTCGCTCAAGTGGGTATATATACGTATACGTTGTATTATACCCCCACATTCTAGCACAACGTTCCTTTGGGGGATTTTTGGAAATTTTGGTTGTCGAGTGATTTTTAAAACGCTATGATTTTCGCAAGTTTAGAAGTTGGAAAGAGCTTTATGCATCGTTTTAAAGCTTGAAATCAGTACATTCACATGATTTTAAGCTTTTTTCTTCGAAACTTTTGAAAAATTCACTTCCGTCATTTCGCCGAAGACGCTTTAGATTAAATTAGTCCTTCCCAAGTCTCAATAAATTCTCTGAAAAACTCAAATTTACATCAGGACAAATATATACTTCATATACCAGCTTAATTTTTTAAAAGTTTCTATTATTATATTTTTCAAAACCCAGAAACCTCGTCAACATTTGTTATGGGTTTGCTTTCGTTTTTCATGCAGTTTTGAATATTTTTCCACTAAAAGTTAAGTCTCTGAAGCAAACTTTAACAGATTTCATTTTGGTTTTGAGCTACAGATCAGAAGTCCACTCCACAAAAAATTTGCGCCTTCGACGCGCCGTTGTTGTCCTTCATTCTGTTAAAGAATGGTCAAAATCTTCCAGCTGCAAATTTTGTTGTATATACGTATACGTACGTACATAGCCGTTTTAATTGCATAAAAACTTAATTTCATAAACTAAATTTTGTTGCACTCGCAAGCAACACGTTTGTGATTTGCTTTACTTTACCTTACCGAGCTTATTTGGTGAAATTTCGAGTTTTTCTGTAAATTTGGTTTTGTAAATTTTCGCGTATAAAGAATCGACTTTTAGACGGACTCTGAATGTAGGCTGTTAACAAGAAAATTACAAGTGAAAAACGAGAGTAAGTTCGACATTTTTCGTATAGCCATGGGGTGAAAAAAAACCCACCCCCTTTTTGGGGGGAAAAAAAACCCACCCGCCTCCTGGGTCACGGGTTGGAGCTAGGAGCTCCAAAACAAACCAGCAGAAAGCGCGACTCTTTCTAACCTATGTGTGCAAAGATCAGGTCATTTGGTTCACTCTTGCTCATTTTATGACATTTTGAAAATGATACCTACTTTTTGGTCCAACCTTCCAAAAATTTGGCAAAAGTTTGGACCGATGTAACTTTTGACTGGGTTGGGCTAGAAAAGTTTTGCAAATATCTGCAATGATGGCAAGTCTTCCTCTTTGCACACAGCAAAAATTAGACCGATCCGATGCACCGGAAGACTGGCACATTGCCAAACGTGGCGGGGAAAAACCCATTTTGGGGGGAAAAACCCACCCAAATTTTTTTGAAAATTTTTTACCAGCTCAACTGGGAAACAATTCGGGACTGTAGTACGATATTATCGAGGACGCTGCGTCACCCTATGCTGTCAGATTTGGACAATTTTGAATACTTGGGTAGCTAGAGGCATAAAACCCTAAAAGTGCAATTTCGCTGCTGGATGACCCAGCAGAGGTCTAATTGTGACTTTTAATAGCCAATTGTACGTAAAAAACCATTCTCTACACGTTAGAATAATAAGTTTTATCAAATTACATCGTTTTTAGCATTTTTCAAAAATTGCCCTATGTTTATGTGTTAAACTTTATGAAACAAAAAAACCCCCCCCCCCCCCAGCCACAGAAAGAAACGAAAAAATAAAAATCGAAGAAAAAATAACAAAGCAAAGTAGGCAGAAAACAACAGTAAACGGGAGAAAAAAGAAGAAAGTGAAGCAAAGTGAACAACAAAAGAAAAAAGTAAACCAACAGAACTGTAGAAAACAAAATCAATCTGATAGTGCGACTACGTAAGAGTGACTGAAGCTCATATCGTATAACCCAAAAGAGTGCTCTAGCCCCATGCGTCTCATCGCCCAGCCTCACCAGTGCGCACCTGGCAGGGGAAACTGGGCGGGTATACACCCAGTAGGAGTAAAACAGTTAAACAAAAACATTTTTATAAATCAAAATTGATTTGTCAATTTTCAGTTCTAAATAAATTTTCCACTGATAGAGGCGAATTTAAAATAATTTGATTTGTATTCAAAATTCTTCTTAGCCATCTATTAACTGCTACACTGAAACTTAAACTTTATGAAACCTGTCCATTTGATGCTGCATTTTCAATGGCACATGAGATCTCAAAAAAAGCTACCTAGGTCGGGTTTTTTGACTCATACTAACTAAAAAAGAGTTGAATTTTACACAGGAAGTGTCAGAATCGCGCTACGACAATTTTTAGGACCTGTGAGGGGTGGGTTTATTTTCCCCCCATTTGGGTTTTTTCCCCCCATTGGGTTTTTCCCCCCGCTACTTTTTGCATTATACCGGCCTAACGGTACAACCTAGAGAAGTGCAAATGGGCTTAAAAGAAAGTTCTAAGTACGCCAAGTACGATGGTATATAGAGTTCTCAGATAGCCCTTATAACAAAAAAGTTCCAGCCAAAATCCGAAAAAGTGGGTTTTTTTCCCCCCATGGCTATAGTTGTATATAGGTAGTTATATATACGCGCTTTTTTTCTGAAAAATAAGAGGTGCTTAACGCTACGCTACGGTGGGGTCGCCTTTTTTTTGTGAAAAAACTGCGAAATTCCGCACTTTTTTGAAAACTTTCTTCGGAGCTCTGCGTAAAGTTCCTTAAAAATTTTTCGTCTTGAGTTGAACGAACAAAACGTACGTATGCATTTGTTGTACAGAGTCGTGGATATACTTACTTACTTACTTAACCAGTTTAGAAAACCAATTGCACAATAGAATAACCCAAGATCTTTACCAAAATTGCTCGGAAAAAATAGATTTTCAAGCTTGAATTATCCAGAAACTTCTAGCTTTCCGCCCCCAGATCCCCGCTTCCTTTTCTGATCTTGGCGTCGTGCTGGTTGCGCTGTTCTTTTTATGTTTTCCACTTTTCTTTCCGAAGTTAGTTTTTTAATCTGCTTTTATTTTAAAATTTCATAAATGTTGCCAAGCCGTAATTTTAAACAATTTTCGTTCTTTGGCAGTTTGCTTACATTTTAGGTTTTTACTGACCGCCGAAACTAAAGTTTTGAGTGCTTCTATTAAGGATTTTCCTCAGTTTTACAAAAATTTTTGCAGCTTCTTAGTCCTATAGCTTCTTCAGCTTCAAGCTTCATATATATCTGGGCTTATTCTAGTGGGGGGGGGGGGGGGTGGGCCCCCCCCCATAAACACCCTCCCCCCCCAAAAAATCGTACCCCCCCAAAAATCGCCCCCCCCCCCCCAAAAAGTGGGTGCCCCTTTTGGTGCCAACTTTTACCCTGAAAAAATCGCTCAGAAGGCCAAATTTTCAAAAATTTTCCGGCTTCGCCGGAGATTTTTAGTCGATTTTTGGCTATTTAAGCACTATTTTTGCACTAAAAACGAACTTTTTTGGCGATTACTATAAAAATAGCGCTATTTTTAGCATGTTTTTAGAAAAATTTTGAAAAAGTTTCGCCCCCCCAAGAATGACTCGCCCCCCGAAGGGCCCCCCAAAGAGCCCCCCCCCAAGAAAAATTCCCTAGAATAAGCCCAGTATATATATGTATACGTATATGCTTTTGCAGTGCCGTCCTCAAATTCGCCCACTCCTAAAGTACTCCTCCCCGAACAACACGTATCAAAGGGAAAACCAAAACCAATACTAAAATAAGTAAAAGGTACATGCAATAAAATAAACCCACTTTTATGGTTAAAGTTTGTCCCGAAAACATTTTAGAAGTTTAAATTTTCTTTTCCGGCTTTGCCGGAGATTTTACTTGATTTTTGCAGTTGCACTAACATCGATCTTTATCCTTGATGCCATAAAAATTTTAACATATTTTTAGAAAATTTTCGAAAATCCCTTCAAGTTCCTCTCTAGAAAAGTTCCGTATAATAAATCTAGGTTACTGACTTTTGATTTATGTATGTAGTTGAAATTTTGCGAAATTTGAGCAAAATTGACGGCATATTTGTGCTGGAAAAATTCCTATATTTTCCTATTTTTTGCTAGAAAAATTCCTATATTTTCCTATTTTTTCGCGAAAAATTCATATATTTTTTCCTATTTTTTGTAAAATGCCCAGTAGGCGCCCAGCAATCAAGTTTTCGAGTTTAAAGGCCCTGTCTAATGTTAAAATTAGTTAATGGTTGGATGTTTTGTTTCATTAGCAATGGCTGAAAATGCAATTTTGGCATAAAAATTGAAAAAAATTTTTGGGGCAGGTTTGGAGGTCTAAAAAGGGGGCCTGCCCGCGAAATTTGGGGGGAGGGGGCCTCCCGCAACCCAAATCCCAGTTACCATAGGTGTGTTAGAGGTGGGGGGGAACCCTCCTCCCAAATCGGCATTCGGCCGACCCCCCCTAAAAATTTTCAAACCCCTACCTGAATTTTTGCAACTTTTTAGCCAAAAATTAGAAAATTTTCAAAAAATTAGCGGTAAATTGCTAAAATTCGCTTAATTACCTTAAAAATCGCTAAAAATAACTGAAAATTGGGAATTTTTCAGTTTTTAACGAAAAACCGATTTTCCGCCGACCCCCCCCCAAATCCACTTTTTTCGACCCCCCTCCCCTTTTTTGACAGACCCCCTTCCCTACTTTTTTCCAAACCCCCACCCCCACTTTTTTCGCCAGCGACACCTATGCCCAAGCCCGTTACACCTATGGTAAAAATGTTGACCAAAAATTCTTAAAATTTGGCATTTTCTGGAGACCTTTCTTCATGGTGGTGAGTGGGGTGGGGAAGCCTAAAAAAGGGGCAAAGGGCATAGGTGTACCACCTGTTTGGGTTGGGGGGGTACAAGGTGCAAATTGGGCTCGAGGGACCCCACCAAAATCCGAAATTTGGGGGGGACCCCCTAAACTGTACCCAAGTTATTTTAGCTAACCCGTGGCTGGCGGCTCTCAGCTATCGGGCGCGATGGCTACTGCGATGCAGGGTTTTTTGGTCGCCGAACTTTAGGCCAAATGGCCTCAACGACTTAAATTTTTTAGGCCATCACCCAAAAATTTAGGCCATCCAAATTTTGTTGATTTTTAGGTTGCGCGTTATTGTACGCATTGTTAAAATTACAGTTATCATGTATGCATGCGTTATATATTCAAGAATCGCTGTTTAACAAGAAAAATCGCCATCGTCACTCTTTAACACACTAGAAAAACTACATTTTTACCTTAAAATGGCAGAAACAGAACCTTGTTAGCATAAAAATAGTGCACGACAGTATTATATACGTAATGAATTAATGAATTTTTAATGAAAATTAAAACAGCTATATAGAAGCGTACGAGTATAGAGAACCACAGTAAGAAGAAAATTAAACTACGTAATAGATAAAAGCTGCTAAAAATAGCATTTCTTCGATGAAATGGGTATTGAATGGGTATTTACACAAAGTGCAAGTAGAAAATGTACGTAACTACGTATGCGGCTGGCGTAGCCCAGAAATACAAGTGAAAATGTATAAATTCGCGCCGAAGATGCGAAAAATTTTTAGAAAATTACTGTTTTTACTTAAAAATCCATAAAATTTAACTGGGTTTCCGTCGAAAAATTTAGGCCAAATTGCCTCAACGGCCAAAATTCTTTAGGCCATCGACTCATAAATTTAGGCCATGGCCTAACTAAGCTATGGCCTAAAAAACCTTGCTGCGATGCCATTGCTGCTTTTATGCGACAGGCTCAAAACACTTCTCTTCTTGAAATGAACACTTCAACCTTCAAAGGCTAACAAAAATATGTTCGTAAACATAAATATAGTCAGGGAGGGGGGAAGAAAAACATGAATAGGGAAGCAAGCCTCCAACTTTTTCTTCGCTTGGATTTGGATCGGTTTGAGTATACCGTTATGTACCGTGGGCAAATACCTATCCAATCGTATATTCAAACTTCTCTTATACCTCACTCAGCTTTGGCAGTAACAGGATTTGTCCATGTTTTTCTTACCCGCAAATCGGGGAAAAAACATGGCACGGATTTCTACCAACCAACCATTTAGAATGGTTTAAAAGCATTGTTTCAGCTGTTTTTAGCATGCAAAACTACCTAGGCACCCTTCTAACCTCACAACAAGCTTAAAACCCGATTTTTTGGTCAAAATGTTAAATCCGCCGTACCTAACCTGTTTGGGCATGAAACCTGCTGGGAACTGACCATAATATGCAGAATATCACTAGAAACAAGTTAGTTGTGTTAAAAATTGCAATATTCCATCATTTTTTAAGTTTTTTCAAAATTTTCATTTTTACAATAGAAACTTATGAAACCTGGCATGTTGATGCTGCAAATCAAATTTTCGAGCTAGAAGCTTCAAAAATGCTCAAAGTTGGCATATTTTGAGGTTTTTAGTGGTTTTAAAGCATTCTCTTTCCTATAGAAGCATTAGTTACGCCTTCCTGAAGCATACGCAGAAATTTTAAAATTTGGTCACCATGTTTTTTCCCCGCTCTAGTGGACCCAATGTGGGGGAAAAACATGGTCAAATTTTTTTACTAGGTGTACGCAGGGGAAAACCACTATTGCCATGTGATAGAGCAAGTCAAATTATGCCCGCATGCCAATTTATAGTAGCCAAAGTTTGATAGTTGGTTAGATATATATAGACTTGCAAACTTTCGAAAATCCTTAGCATTTTGGCCAATTTTGGGAGGTCAACTTTGGTCAAGTACTGTACTTACAGAATCAAACTTAGAAACCAATCTGGTACTGTAGGGTATACTTCTAGACTTGCTCTTTCTAATGGGCTATACTAGGCAGCTGCAACTGCTATGGTTGGGGAGTAGGCGACCATGTTTTTTCCCCTTCCTTTCCGTCATGTTTTTCCCCCTCTGACTATACATATATACGTACGTTCACTATGCCGGCATAAAAGGGGCAGCGGTCACTGTCCGTCGTGGACAATTGAGCCTTCCCTCTCCCAAGGTAGTGTCACGCCCAGATAGGAAATCCAGACCGAAGCCTCGCATTGCTTAGCCTTACTAAGCAAGAGGTCGCTACAAACGGGAGCAGTAAACTGTCATCGATATACTATGTGCACGTATTGTATAGTAAAGACAAAGTATAAATGTTTTCATGGTTTTGAGTTGCGTGGCGGCCTCTTGCTTAGGAAGGGTAAGACAAAGATAACGGAAGGAGCCAGCCAGCCATGGAGTTTTCTCAAATTTGTGGACTTCGGGGATGTTCATTGAAATCTTCTGAAAGGATGGTAAAACAAACATACCAATCAGGTAAGCCGACCCGCTATCCGGTGACGAGCGACCACATAGGGGACCGAGCGTTAAAGGAGGTCTCCCATGCGGTCTGAATCGTTGCCGGAATTTAGACTCCTGTTCTGCACTGTCATGGTACCGCTCAGCTTACCTGTACAAACTAAAATGTACAGGGGGTGGCTCTCCGAGTTAAGCTTCCTACATTTACAGTTTTCTATCCTTTGTGGGGCCTCGCGAAAGCTCACCTGCTAGCGGGCGGAAAGTAAATATACCTACCTACCTGCGTATTTTAGCTAAAAATGCTCCTTTTTCGATGTACACTACAGTAGATTGAGCCCTGCTCATTAGCTTCACTAGTTTTGGTATGTGAAAATAGGGCTTGAAAACTGAGAAATTTATGCCAAAATATGACAAAATTTGTCCTCAGTGTATAATTGCTTATATATATATATATATATATATATATATATATATATATATATATATATATATATATATATATATATATATATATATATATATATATATATATTATCATATAGGGTCCGCAGCGACCCCTATATATAATATGGAATGGAATGGAATGGAATGAAATGAAATGAACAACCGCCCCACAGTACGCAAACATCACGTATAATTCTGTTTGCACATTTGCACTGTGGACCCACCTCATGGATTGCACCTGTTCGCCCCTAAGCCCTACTATTCACAAAACGGGAGAACTACATAGCACACAGTCATAATTTCATGTTATATATACTCCAAAATACGCAAACAGACGTACGTACGCTGCTCAGTTGCCCCTCGAACAAGTGCAGTCCACAGCTTTTGATAGCACTAAACTTTGTAATCGTCGTCATGTATGTAAATTAGTATCAAAAAATTTATATACTTAAACAAATTTGATATCTCATTTTCGCAATAATATACGTATAAACGCATACGTATCACATAAAAGTATCTAAATTGGCATCAAAACGTTTATATACCTAAACAGGGTTTTTTTTTTTGTGTAAAATACTGTGTATTTACACAAAAAAAATTAATTTACACAGTGAAAAACTAATTTACACAACAAAATACACAGCCAAATTTTCGAAAATTTTTACAAAAAGTGCTCTGAAAAAATAGTTTTCAAGTCTTTAAGTTTTAAAAAAGCTCTAGCTTTTAACTGGGGGCTGCCGCCCCCGGACCCCCGTCTGTTTCCAATGGTTTAGAATGGTTTTCTGCATTTCTGCATCAACATGGTTATGGGTGTTTTATTCTCCTAAGTCTTAATGCTTCTACTTATACAGTTGCGTATAATTTATTTTCGTAAATAGCTAGTATTTATTCGTATTTAACGATACATATGTTTTCTGAAGCTAGTATTATTCAATATGATTTCTTGTTTATCTCTTGTATATAATAATAAAAGCAGTCAGAGCCTAAAAATAATTGCCATACAACTTAAGAAATATTCAATACGAAAGCTAAAGGAATACAACTTTTCAATGCCGTTTCTGCCGTTAATTTAAAAATTTCTCAACTTCTGGGGGGCTCCGCCCCCAGACCCCCCCTCCGTTGTATAATTGGTGTGCCTGTACTATATATATAGAGCCGTCCCCAGTAGCAGCTAAAGCATCGAACCTTAGTACGTGACCAGCAAGTTTGGGAAAAAATTATGCCAAAAAGTTGGAAAAATAAATAAATCGTTTCAGTAGGCGAAGTGTTTTTCAGAAATTTGAATTTGTCCAATCTTATTTTTGACATTTAATGAATTATTCTTTTAAACATTTCCATTATGAATTCTATTGCAATTTACACAATTTTCTCAACTTCAGGGCGAGCCTCAGACCCCCCTCGTGGCTTCTTTCGAAATGTTACACAAGTGCAGTTGGCATAACTTTGGCTTGAATGATCCGAAAATAACATTGTAGCAAGAAAATAACGTCTAAATGTATTTTATTTTATATTACAGTTGAAAAACGACACTTTTAAATTTTACACAGCTTCAAACAAAAATACACAGTGAAATTTAAATTTACACAAGATTTACACAGGTCCGATTTTGAAAAAAAAACCCTGTACCTAAACAATTTTGATTTCTCAAATTTTATATATATACATATAATGTATGTATAAACGTTGCCAAATCTAGCAAAAAGAAATTGAAATATATATTCAAGTTATTTCAACTTTGAGAAAAATTGACATGCAATTTTTCTTTAACAAAAGCTGTTCCCCTAGCGTATGTAGGTATGCTACATCTCACCTACTTACCCCAAACTACCTTGGTGGGATCTAGACCGTGCAGACTACGAATAACTGTAACTGGGCAAATCTGGATTTGTACGATAAACGAAAAAGCCCTTTAGATTCTACATAGATACTACAGATATTCGTGGGACCCAGCCAGCACGGAGAGGCTGCAGCATACCAGTTCATTTCATTCACCCTCCCTGGGAGTTATATTCATCAAAATTTGCATACATTAGTAATCTGAATGGGGCACAGGATTACAATTTCATTGGTGGGTCCCTACTGTACAACATATATACTAACTATAATGTGCAAGCATTGATAACATGAACCAGAGCTATTATGGGCGGTTATGGGTGTACATACGCACCATCTGGTGCCTTACAAGCACACCCTCCTAAAATTTCATCCAAAAGTCCAAAAGCATATATAAAATGTTAGGTTTAACCCAGAAAGACAATTCGAAAAGGAAAATATATTAAACCTAAATTTTTATTAAAACCCGTCACCCTCGAACATACCTTTTAAGTAACTCTCTATTTGACAGAAGTCTAGTTTTGAATATAGAAAAGGACTCAGCACTCACTACTTCTTCAGGTAAATGGTTCCAGATATTACATACTCGTTGATGGTAAAAATAACTGGTATGAAATCGGTTGAATCTTTCAGGTCGTAACGCTAGATAATGTAAGCGTGTGCCAATTACAGCCGCATAACGAAACAAAGAATCAAACTCTATATCAATTAAGTTATGAACAATCTTATACAAAGTACATAAATCAAAAACTAATCTTCTCAATTCAATCGAGTCTAAACCCAATATTTGAAGTCTATCACGATAAGGCAAATTTTCCAAACCAGCTATTCTTTTAGTATAGGAACGCTGCACGGCTTCAATCGACCTAATATCTCTCAGAAACCTAGGACTCCAAACCTCAGTAGCATATTCCACTATGGGCCTGATATAAGTAGTAAACATTTTTTTTCAAAAAGGTTCTACTTTTACATTTAAAGACTCGAAAAATTAAACCCATTCTCTTGGCAGCTTTGGATCTTAATTTGGCAACATGAGATGTAAAAGTTAAATTATCATCCATTGTAATTCCCAAATCACGAACATTTTGAACAACAGATAACTGTACATTATTTAATGTATAATCATGAGGTAGCTGAAAAACGTTTCTATTACAGCCATAAGAAAACAGTCTTAAAACTAAACATTTAGGCACTGAGATATTCAACTGCCATTCCACACACCACCTAGATATACTATCTAAATCCTCCTGTAGCAATACCTGTGCATTAACATCTGAAACCTCCCTATACACCTTAGCGTCATCTGCAAACAACTTAATACTAGAATTTATCACCCAATCTGGTAAGTCGTTAATAAACAATAAGAATAAAAGAGGTCCCAAAACGGATCCTTGCGGTACACCACTTTTAACGTCTTCCCAAGCTGAAAGAGATCCTAATAGTTTGACCCGCTGCTTCCTTTCATCAAGAAAATCTGCAATCCAATTTATGACTTTCGAAGGGAATCCATATGATCTCATTTTGTTTATGAGCTTTGAATGTCCAACTGTATCAAATGCACGTGCTAAATCTATATAAATTACATCCACACATTTACCCTTATCCAACACTTTGACAATTTCAGTAACAAACAGTAACAATTGTGTCACAGTAGACTTTCGCGCTTGAAACCCGTGTTGAGCTGTAGAAATAAGCTTATTTTCCAATGTATGTTTCATCATAGCCCGTTTAAGTATATCTTCCATTACTCTGCAGCAAACTACTGTAAGACTAACAGGACGATAGTTTTTAGGGTCCTGTCTGTTGCCTTTTTTGAATATTGGGCATACATTTTCCGTTTTCCATCTCTTCGGTACCTGACCCGTTTCATACGACAGAGAGAAAATTTGACTTAGAGGTCCCGCTAATTCTAAAGAAAGTTTCTTCAACAAGATAGATGGAATACCATCCGGACCAGAGGACTTTTTAGCAGTTAAGCGATTTAGGGCAGACCACACAATAAATTCATCAAAATGCACATCATCCATAACCGTATTACATCTAGAATTAAACGGTGGATTCACTCCATTATCATCAACAAACGCAGAAGCAAAAACGGAATTAAGACAATCAGCCTTCTCTTTATCTCCTTCCAAAATGAGATTGTTCTCAGTCTTCAAACTCACTATTTTTTCTTGCCCTTTCAAGTTATTTTTGACATAGCTATAGAAACCTTTAAGATTTTGTTTATTACATAAGGAATTCTCAAACTTTAGTTGGTCTTTACGTAGAGATTTCGACAAATCTTTACTAATAGCTTTGTGCTGAGTTAAATCTATCACCGACCTAGAGCGTCTATACCGAGTCCAGCTATGTTTTTTTCTATTTATTAAGCGTTGAGTGATCCGAGAAATAGGAAAGGAAAATTTTTTACGTAAAGAACGTTTTGGGACAAAAAGTCGAATAGCCTCATTTACAACATCTTCAAATACATTCCACATTTGATCAACGTTCAAACACGAATCAAACAAATAATTCCAATCTATATTCTGTAAAAAGACAGCCATATCACCATATCTTGCACGACTGAAATCATACAACGCCAGATTCAAATTGTTTTCATTTGACGCTACAGGAGGACAAGAAACTTGGTTTCAGATGATGTTAAATGCACAGGTATTGCTACAGGAGGATTTAGATGGTATATCTATGGTGGTGTGTGGGAATGGCAGTTGAATATCTCAGTGCCTAAATGTTTAGTTTTAAGACTGTTTTCTTATGGCTGTAATAGAAACGTTTTTCAGCTACCCTATGATTATACATTGGATAATGTACAGTTATCTGTTGCTCAAATGTTCGTGATTTGGGAATTACAATGGATGATAATTTAACTTTTACATCTCATACGTTGCCAAATTAAGATCCAAAGCTGCCAAGAGAATGGGTTTAATTTTCCGAGTCTTTAAATGTAAAAGTAGAACCTTTTTGAAAAAAATGTTTACTACTTATATTATGGCCCATAGTGGAATATCTACTGAGGTTTGGAGTCCTAGGTTTCTGAGAGATATTAGGTCGATTGAAGCCGTGCAGCGTTCCTATACTAAAAGAATAGCTGGTTTTTGGAAAATTTGCCTTATCGTATGACTTCAAATATTGGGTTTAGACTCGATTGAATTGAGAAGATTAGTTTTTGATTTATGTACTTTGTATAAGATTGTTCATAACTTAATTGATATAGAGTTTGATTCTTTGTTTCGTTATGCGGCTGTAATTGGCACACGCTTACATTATCTAGCGTTACGACCTGAAAGATTCAACCGATTTCATACCAGTTATTTTTACCATCAACGAGTATGTAATATCTGGAACCATTTACCTGAAGAAGTAGTGAGTGCTGAGTCCTTTTCTATATTCAAAACTAGACTTCTGTCAGATAGAGAGTTACTTAAAAGGTATGTTCGAGGGTGACGGGTTTTAATAAAAATTTAGGTTTAATATATTTTCCTTTTCGAATTGTCTTTCTGGGTTAAACCTAACATTTTATATATGCTTTTGACTCTTTGGATGAAATTTTAGGAGGGTGTGCTTGTAAGGCACCAGATGGTGCGTATGTACACCCATAACCGCCCATAATAACTCTGGTTCATGTTATCAATGCTTGCACATTATAGTTAGTATATATGTTGTACAGTAGGACCCACCAATGAAATTGTAATCCTGTGCCCCATTCAGATTACTAATGTATGCAAATTTTGATGAATATAACTCCCAGGGAGGGTGAAGGAAATGACCTGGTATGCTGCCGCCGCGCCGTGCTGGCGGGGTCCCACGAATATCTGTAGTATCTATGTAGAATCTGAAGGGCTTTTTCGTTTACTTCGTACAAATCCAGATTTGCCCAGTTACAGTTATTCGTAGTCTGCACGGTCTAGATCCCACCAAGGTAGTTTGGGGTAAGTAGGTGAGATGTAGCATACCTACATACGCTAGGGAAGCTTTTGTTAAAGAAAAATTGTCAATTTTTCTCAAAGTTGAAATAACTTGAATATATATTTCAATTTCTTTTATTGCTAGATTTGGCAACGTTTATACATACATTATATGTATATATATAAAATTTGAGAAATCAAAATTGTTTAGGTACAGGGTTTTTTTTTCAAAATCGGACCTGTGTAAATCTTGTGTAAATTTAAATTTCACTGTGTATTTTTGTTTGAAGCTGTGTAAAATTTAAAAGTGTCGTTTTTCAACTGTAATATAAAATAAAATACATTTAGACGTTATTTTCTTGCTACAATGTTATTTTCGGATCATTCAAGCCAAAGTTATGCCAACTGCACTTGTGTAACATTTCGAAAGAAGCCACGAGGGGGGTCTGAGGGGCTCGCCCCCCAGAAGTTGAGAAAATTGTGTAAATTGCAATAGAATTCATAATGGAAATGTTTAAAAAGATTAATTCATTAAATGTCAAAAATAAGATTGGACAAATTCAAATTTCTGAAAAACACTTCGCCTACTGAAACGATTTCTTTATTTTTCCCAACTTTTTGGAATAATTTTTTCACAAACTTGCTGGTCACGTACTAAGGTTCGATGCTTTAGCTGCTACTGGGGACGGCTCTATATATATAGTACAGGCACACCAATTATACAACGGAGGGGGGGCCGGGGGCGGAGCCCCCCAGAAGTTGAGAAATTTTTTAAATTAACGGCAGAAACGGCATTGAAAAGTTGTATTCCTTTAGCTTTCGTATTGAATATTTCTTGGGTTGTATGGCAATTATTTTTAGGCTCTGACTGCTTTTATTATTATATACAAGAGATAAACAAGAAATCATATTGAATAATACTAGCTTCAGAAAACATATGTATCGTTAAATACGAATAAATACTAGCTATTTACGAAAATAAATTATACGCAACTGTATAAGTAGAAGCATTAAGACTTAGGAGAATAAAACACCCATAACCATGTTGATGCAGAAATGCAGAAAACCATTCTAAACCATTGGAAACAGACGGGGTCCGGGGGCGGCAGCCCCCAGTTAAAAGCTAGAGCTTTTTTAAAACTTTAAAGACTTGAAAACTATTTTTTCAGAGCACTTTTTGTAAAAATTTTCGAAAATTTGGCTGTGTATTTTGTTGTGTAAATTAGTTTTTCACTGTAAATTAATTTTTTTTTGTGTAAATACACAGTATTTTACACAAAAAAAAAAAACTGTTTAGGTATATAAACGTTTTGATGCCAATTTAGATACTTTTATGTATACGTATGCGTTTATACGTATATTATTGCGAAAATGAGATATCAAATTTGTTTAAGTATATAAATTTTTTTGATACTAATTTACATACATGACGACGATTACAAAGCTTGAAATGCATCAAAAGCTGTGGACTGCACTTGTTCGAGGGGCAACTGAGCAGTGCGTACGTACGTCTGTTTGCGTATTTTTGAGTATATATAACATGAAATTATGACTGTGTGCTATGTAGTTCTCCCGTTTTGTGAATAGTAGGTTTAGGGGCGAATACAGGTGCAATCCATGAGGTGGGTCCACAGTGGAAATGTGCAAACAGAATTATACGTGATGTTTGCGTACTGTGGGGCGGTTGTTCATTTCATTTCATTCCATTCCATTCCATTCCATATTATATATAAAGTCGCTGCCGTGACCACATGATATATATATATATATATATATATATATATATATATATATATATATATATATATATATATATATATATATATATATATATATATATATAATTATACACTGAGGGGTATTCTGTCATATTTGTGTATAATTTCTCAGTTTTCAAACCCTATTTTCACATACCAAAACTCAGTGAAGCTAAGAGCAGAGGCTCAATCTACTGTAGTGTACATCGAAAGAGGAGCATTTTTTAGCTAAAATACGCAGGTAGGTAGGTATATTTACTTTCAAGCCCGCTAGCTGGTGAGCTTTCGCGAGGCCCCACAAAGGATAGAAAACTGTAAATGTAGGAAGCTTAACTCGGAGAGCCACCCCTGTACATTTTAGCCTGTACAGGTAAGCTGAGCGGTACCATGACAGTGCAGAATCAGGAGTCTAAATTCTGGCACGATTCAGACCGCATGGGGAGACCTCCTCCTTAATCGCTTCGGTCCTCTATGTGGTCGCTCTCACCGTCGATATGCGGGTCGGCTTGGCCTGATTGGTATGTTTGCTTTAGCGTCCTTTCACAGAAGATTTCAAAGAACATCTCCGAAGTCCACAAAACTTTGAGAAAATCTCCATGGCAGGCTGGCTTTGAGAGCTACTAAACGCTGGTAGCCTCAATTCATTTTTCCTCCTGTTAAAGAGCTAAATAGATGCTAATCAAAACGCGAAAACATTTATACTTTGTCTTTCTATATACGTGCACATAGTATATCGATGACGTTTACCGCTCCCGTTTGTGCGCCTCCCCCTCTGCGTTGCCGCATGCGGGCTTCGTTCGATTCTCTTTCGGCGTGCACCCCTGGGGGGAGGCCACCCGCGCGTGACCGCTGCCCCTTTTATGGCCGCCAGGCAAGTACGTATACATGTAAGTCCGAGGGGGAAAAACAGAGGAAGGAAGGGGAAAACATGGTCGCCTCTTCCCACCATCGTTGCGCTGCCTGTTGCCCATTGAGGCGTCTGAGTACTTACGTACCGATTGCTCCTGTTTGATTCTGTGTATTGCTCGACCGTTGACCTCCCATTACCAAATGCTATGGACCTCGAGTTTCCTAGTGCATTGATATCTAACCAACTATCAACCTTGGCTACTATAAATTGGCATGGTGGAGTACAATTTGCTGCATCACATGGCAATAGTGGTTTTCGTGTACCTGTAAAAATTTGACTACGTTTTTCCCCACGGTCCATTGGGGCGGGAAAAATATTTATGATTCAAATTTTAAAATTTTCGGTATGCTTCGGAAGGCGGGTCCACGTTTCTATGGTAGGAGAATGCTTTAAACCACTAAAACTCCTCCTAATATGCCACTTTCTGAGATTTTGGAAGCCTTCTTCTCGGTAAGTCTGCATTTCTGCCTCAACATGCCTGGTCTCATCATTCTTTCTTTTTCGTAGCGATTTGACTTTAGTGGATATCGTCTTTTCCCTCCTTTCTTGTGTATTCCGGTTTTTGGTCGTCTCTGCGCCCATGCCCCAGGTTAGTACGGACGAGTCCAACATTCTTGACCAAATCGGGTTTTGCTTGCTGTGGTTGTTGGGTGCCCGGTGTTTTGCATGCTATACACAAGCTTTTCCTTCTTGGTTGGTTGGTGTCCGTGCCATGTTTTCCCCGTTTGCGGTGCATGTGGCTCTCGTTCGTTGCTGGTGGGTTGGTATTTATTTGGTGGTATTTACCCCGTCTCGGTATCTCCCGTCCCCCGCGGGTTGGGCTTGCTTCCTTTCATGTTTTTTTCTCTCTCCCTGACTTATTTATGTTTACGAATATCTTTTTGCTGGGGTTTTCTGAAGAGTTGACAGTGTTCATTTCAAGAAGAGTAGTACGCGTTTCCTCGATAAAAGTATTTTCAGGAATCGAGAAGGCTTCTTAGGCCATCCTTTTCCGAAGTGCTAGCTACGGACCTACCTTTATGAGTGATGGCTAAAAGAACTTGGCAGTTCAGACCACTTGGCCTAATTTTCGATTTGAAACCCAGTTAAATTTTATGGATTTTGGCAAATATAAATTTCAAAATTTTCAGAATTTCGGCGCGAATTTACACATTTTCACTTGTACTTGGGTTACGCCGCCGCATACGTAGTTACGTACATTTCTTATTTTGCACTTGTACACTATACCCATTTCTCGAGAAATGCTATTTTTAGCAGCTTTTATCTATTACGTAGTTTAATTTTCTTATACCGTGGTTCTCTTATACTGTACGCTTCTTATGCTGTTTTATTATAAAATCATTATCCATTACGTATATATACTGTCGCACTATTTCTATGCTACGGTTCTGATTTCGCTATGGTTGCAATGTGTGTTTTCCGTGTGCCGGTGACGATGGCGATTTTCTTGTTACGCGATTCCGATATACGTATTTGCTACATGTACTGTATTTTATGCGTACATCGCGCACCTATCACAAATTGATATCTCTTTTGGCATGGCCTATTTGGGTCGTTGGTCCATTTTGGCCTTCGCCCCTGCTCCGTCCTCCCCTTTGCGTCTTACGTTCTGTTGTCCCCCTTTGTCTCCCCTCTCGTTTTGTCCTCCCCTCACCTTCCCCCCTCCCCTCCCGCGTCTTTGCCCTTTTGTTTCCCCCCCCCCTCCCCGGTCTCCGGCCTTTTGTTTTGTCCTTTTTCCTGGTGCCGGGTTGGCAGAGGTATGTGGTGAAAGTGGGGGTATGGGGGATTTGGAGACCCAAGTAGGGGAGGGGTCTGTCGCCGTCGGGGTTTGGGTCGGCGGATCGGTTTTTCGTTCGATCCCTTTTCGTTTTTTTGCGTTTTGGCTTGTTGTTTTGGCTTTCCGCCTTTTCTTTCTTTGGCTGTGTGCTCGGGGGGGGCCTGATTTGGGTTTGCCGGCCGTTTGGGGGTTTCCCCCCCCTCTCCCCTCGTCTGTTGCCGTCCCTCCCCCTCTCGGGCGCCCCTTTTGCCTCCCTCCGCCCCTTCTTTTGCCTCGTCCGTCTCGTTCTGCCTCCCTCTCCTTCCCTGGTGCTGGTCTTTCTCGCTCGTGCCGGCTCTCGTCTCCTCCTTTCGCGTGTTGTTTTCTGCTGTTGTTTTCCCCTGCCGTCTTTTCGCTCTTCGCTTCCTCTCCTTCGTCGTCCTGTTTTTCGGCTTTTCCGGGTTTTCGGGTTTTCGTTTGCCTTTTTGGCTCGTTCGGTTGCGTCGCTCGCTCTTTCCGGGACGGCTTCGGAAAAAGGAAATGCAAACTTAGAATGCCTCGACAAACTTTTAACCATGAAAAAGTGGGCTTCATTTTTATTGTACGTGCCTTTTTCTTATTTTCTGTATTGGTTTCTGTTTTCCCCTTTTCGTTGCGTGTTGCTCGGGGAGGAGTACTTTGTGAGGTGGGCGATTTGAGGACTTGGCACCGCAGCATATACGTATATATATATCTGGGCTTAATCTGGGATTTTTCTTGGGGGTTTTGGGGGCTCGGGGGTTTTGTGGTCATTTCGATTTTTCATTTCTCTCACTATAGCGTCATTTCTACAGGAATCGCCATTCGTTTTTGGCATGGCTTTGCCATCGACTATCCCTGGCGGCCTTCCTTGATCTGCCTTTCCGATGACTTTTCATACGCAATAGCCCCATATCCACTCTTCAGGCGATTTTTGGGGAACGATTTCGTGGGGAAGGGAAGTGTCTGGAGGCCTCGTCCGGACCTGTGATAGCCCGATACATGAAAGCTGAAGCGAGATGCATAGGATCAGGATTTGCTGCAGAAATTTTGGAAAACTGAGGAATCCTTATGGCACTCCTTTGTCTTGGGGTCAGTCCTATGGGCTTACCGCCAAAGAAGGAAAATTGCAGTAAAAACGGTCTGGCCATTGATTTGCGATCTCTCGGGGGTTGCGCGCCCGCCGGCCGTCGGGGGGTCGGGGGGGCTGTGTTTCGCTCGCTTGCTCTTTTCGGCTTTGGTGTCTTGGGTTGGGGTCTTTGGCTTGGTTTTCGTTGGCTTTGGCGTTTCCCGCTTGCGCCTGTCGCTGTCGTTTTGTTCGTTCCTCGTTTTTTGCTTCGCGGCCGCTCCGCGGTTTCGCGTTTTTTCCGCGCCCCCCGTTGGCGCGTTGCCCCCCTTTTCGGTTTTCTCCTTCCTTCCCCCCTTTTCGTTTTGGCCGCTTTTGCCGCCGCTCGTTCGCTCTTCCTCTCTCGTTTCGGTTTCCCCCCCCTCTGTTGTCTGTTGTCCTTCTCGTTCCCGTCCCTTCCTCCTTTTGTCGCCGCGCCCCCCTCGTGTTCCTCTCTTTTCTGGGGCTGGTCCCTGCCTGGTGCTTTTTTTGGTCTCATGTGCCCAGAATGTGAGTATCAAATGGAAAGGTTTCTGATAAAGTTTAACACATAAATATGGTATAATTTAGTTGATATCAATGCTAGGATCGATGTTACCCTCCGATAAACTCGGTATTCTATGCGTGGAGATTTGGTTTTTGACGTACAACTGGCTTTAAAAGGTAACAATCGCGCGCTGGATGACCCGCGGGTCTGATTGTGCTTTTATGCCATTGTCGTAACTATCTCTCCGTTGATAGTTTTATCATTCTCGTTTTTGCATTTTTCAAATTGCCCTATGTTTATGTGTTAACTTTATGAAACTGTCCATTTGAGGCTGCAGTGTTTAATGACATGAGATCTCAAAGAAAGCCTACCTGGTCGGGTTTTTTGCTTCATACTCTGGTTGAATTTTACACGGGTGTCGATCGCGCTCGCCCTTTGCCTGTGGGGGTGGGTTTATTTTCCTTTGGGTTTTTTCCCCCTTGGGTTTTTTTCCCGCTCTTTTTGCATTATCCGGCCTCGGTACATCCTGGGGCATTGGTTCTGTCGCCGTCGAGGTTATGGTCTCGTGCCCTTTCTCCGCCTCCGGTGGTTTTTTTCCCCCCGGCTTGTGTGTTTGTGTTATTCGCGCTTTTTTTCTGTGGCTCCTCGCTCGTGGGGTCGCTTTTTTTTGTGCCGCGTCCGCCTTTTGTCCCTCTTCGCTCTGCGTGTCCTTTTTTCGTCTTGGTTGACGACAACGTACGTATGCATTTGTTGTACTGAGACGTGGATATACTTCTGATACTGACTGTGACCAGGATAGACAACCAAGCACATAGAATAACCCGATCTTTACCATTGCTCGGAAAAATAGATTCTCGTTTGATTATCCGAACTTCTGCTTTCCGCCCCCGTCCCGCCTTTTCTGTCTTGGCGTCGTGCTGGTTGCGCTGTTCTTTTTATGTTTTCCCTTTTCTTTTCTTCCGGTTAGTTTTTTATCTGCTTTTTATTTTGTATTTCATCGGTTAGCCGTATTTTAAATAATTTTCGGTCTCTGGGCCAGTTTGCTTACGATTTTAGGTGTTGTATAGACGTGACCGACTGTTTTGGGCTTCTTTTGTTTTCCGTTTTCATTTTGCGCTTCTTGTCTCTTGCTTCTTCGTCTCGCTTCTTTTCTGGGCTTATTCTAGGTGGGGGGGGGGGGGTGGGGCCCCCCCCTAAGCCCTTCTTCCCCCAATCGTTCTCTCAACGCCCCCCCCCCGCGGGCCCCTTTTGGGCCCTTTTTCTCCTGATCGCTCGGCCTTTTCTTTCGGCTTCGCCGGTTTTTGTCGTTTTTGGCTTTTGTTACCGTTTTCCGTTAACGACTTTTTGGCGATTACTTTGCGCTTTTTTGCATGTTTTTGTTTTGTCGTCACCGCTTGCTTCGGGCCCCCGCCTCTCGTCCTCGTGCCCGTTATATATGTATACGTATATGCTTTTGCAGTGCCGTCCTTAAATTCGCCCACTCCTCAAGTACTCCTCCCCGAACAACACGTATCAAAGGGAAAACCAAAACCAATACTAAAAAAGTAAAAGGTACATCAATAAAATAACCCACTTCTTATGGTTAAAGTTTGTCCTGAAAACATTTTAGAAGTTTAAATTTTTCTTCTGGCTTTGCCGGAGATTTTACTTGATTTCTTGCAGTTGCACTAACATCGATCTTTATCCTTGATGCCATAAAAACTTTAACATATTTTTTAGAAAATTTTCGAAAATCCCTTCAAGTTCCTCTCTGGAAAAGTTCCATAATAAATCTAGGTTACTGACTTTTGATTTATGTATGTATGTAGTTGAAATTTTGCGAAATTTGAGCAAAATTGACGGCATATTTGTGCTGAAAAATTCTCATATTTTCCTATTTTTTGCTAGAAAAATTCCTATATTTTCTATTTTTTCGCGAAAAATTCATATATTTTTTCCTATTTTTTGTAAAATGCCCAGTAGGCGCCCAATCGTCGGTTTAGGCCCCGTCTATGTTATTGTTGGGGCTTGCTGGATGTTTTGTTTCATTGCAATGGCTGAAATGGTATTTCTGGACTAAAAATTGTGAAAGAAATTTTTGGATGGACAGTTGGGGTCTGGGGGGTCGCTCGGATTTGGGGGGGGGCCTCCCGCCCCATCCCGTTCCTGGGTTGGGGGGGGGGACCCTCCTCCCTCGGTTCCGCCCCCTCTTCCTCCTCCTGTTTTTGCCTTTTTGCCTGATCTTTGTTTGCTATTCGCTTAATTACCTTGGAAATCGCTAAAAATAACTGATAATTGGGAATTTTTCAGTTTTATCACTCACCAACTGATTTTCCGCTGACCCCCCCCATCCACTTTTCGCCCCCTCCCCTTTTTTGACGACCCCCTTCCCTCTTTTTTCCACCCCCCCCCTCTTTTCGCCGCGCACCTTGCCCGCCCCCCTGGTAGTTGACCATTTTGGTGTTTTCTGGACCTTTCTTCTGGTGGTGGTGGGGTGGGGCCTGGGCGGTATAGGTGTACCCCTGTTTGGGTTGGGGTCGGCATTGGGCTCGGGCCTCCCCTGTTTGGGACCCCTCCGTACCTCCGTTATTTTGCTCCCTGGCTGCGCTCTTGCTTCGGCGCGTGGCTTCTGGCGGTTTTTTGCGCCGCTTTGGCCATGGCCTCCGCTTATTTTTTGGCTTCCCCTTGGCCATCCTTTTGTTGTTTTTGGTTGCGCGTTATTGTCGCTTGTTATTCTATCTGTAGCAGCGTTTTTCGTCGCTGTTTCGATCGCCATCGCTCTCTTTCACTTGAAAACTACATTTTTACTTTAAAATGGCAGATACAGACCTTGTTAGATGTTAGTGCTCGAAGTATTATATACGTAAGGGATAACTGGATTTTTAATGAAAATTAAAACAGCTAGTATAGAAGCGTACGAGTATAGAGAACCACAGTAAGAAGAAAATTAAACTACGTAATAGATAAAAGCTGCTAAAAATAGCATTTCTTCGATGAAATGGGTATTGAATGGGTATTTACACAAAGTGCAAGTAGAAAATGTACGTAACTACGTATGCGGCTGGCGTAGCCCAGAAATACAAGTGAAAATGTATAAATTCGCGCCGAAGATGCGAAAAATTTTTAGAAAATTACTGTTTTTACTTAAAATCCATAAAATTTAACTGGGTTTCCGTCGAAAAATTTAGGCCAAATTGCCTCAACGGCCAAAATTCTTTAGGCCATCGACTCATAAATTTAGGCCATGGCCTAACTAAGCTATGGCCTAAAAAACCTTGCTGCGATGCCATTGCTGCTTTTTATGCGACAGGCTCAAAACACTTCTCTTCTTGAAATGAACACTTCAACCTTCAAAGGCTAACAAAAATATGTTCGTAAACATAAATATAGTCAGGGAGGGGGGAAGAAAAAACATGAATAGGGAAGCAAGCCTCCAACTTTTTCGTCGCTTGGATTTGGATCGGTTTGAGTATACCGTTATGTACCGTGGGCAAATACCTATCCAATCGTATATTCAAACTTCTCTTATACCTCACTCAGCTTTGGCAGTAACAGGATTTGTCCATGTTTTTCTTACCCGCAAATCGGGGAAAAAACATGGCACGGATTTCTACCAACCAACCATTTAGAATGGTTTAAAAGCATTGTTTCAGCTGTTTTTAGCATGCAAAACTACCTAGGCACCCTTCTAACCTCACAACAAGCTTAAAACCCGATTTTTTGGTCAAAATGTTAAATCCGCCGTACCTAACCTGTTTGGGCATGAAACCTGCTGGGAACTGACCATAATATGCAGAATATCACTAGAAACAAGTTAGTTGTGTTAAAAATTGCAATATTCCATCATTTTTTAAGTTTTTTCAAAATTTTCATTTTTACAATAGAAACTTATGAAACCTGGCATGTTGATGCTGCAAATCAAATTTTCGAGCTAGAAGCTTCAAAAATGCTCAAAGTTGGCATATTTTGAGGTTTTTAGTGGTTTTAAAGCATTCTCTTTCCTATAGAAGCATTAGTTACGCCTTCCTGAAGCATACGCAGAAATTTTAAAATTTGGTCACCATGTTTTTTCCCCGCTCTAGTGGACCCAATGTGGGGGAAAAACATGGTCAAATTTTTTTACTAGGTGTACGCAGGGGAAAACCACTATTGCCATGTGATAGAGCAAGTCAAATTATGCCCGCATGCCAATTTATATAGCCAGTTTTAGTTGGTTAAATTAGACTTGCAAACTTTCGAAAATCCTTAGCATTTTGGCCAATTTTGGGAGGTCAACTTTGGTCAAGTACTGTACTTACAGAATCAAACTTAGAAACCAATCTGGTACTGTAGGGTATACTTCTAGACTTGCTCTTTCTAATGGGCTATACTAGGCAGCTGCAACTGCTATGGTTGGGGGAGTAGGCGACCATGTTTTTTTCCCTTCCTTTCCGTCATGTTTTTCCCCCCTCTGACTATACATATATACGTACGTTCACTATGCCGGCATAAAAGGGGCAGCGGTCACTGTCCGTCGTGGACAATTGAGCCTTCCCTCTCCCAAGGTAGTGTCACGCCCAGATAGGAAATCCAGACCGAAGCCTCGCATTGCTTAGCCTTACTAAGCAAGAGGTCGCTACAAACGGGAGCAGTAAACTGTCATCGATATACTATGTGCACGTATTGTATAGTAAAGACAAAGTATAAATGTTTTCATGGTTTTGAGTTGCGTGGCGGCCTCTTGCTTAGGAAGGGTAAGACAAAGATAACGGAAGGAGCCAGCCAGCCATGGAGTTTTCTCAAATTTGTGGACTTCGGGGATGTTCATTGAAATCTTCTGAAAGGATGGTAAAACAAACATACCAATCAGGTAAGCCGACCCGCTATCCGGTGACGAGCGACCACATAGGGGACCGAGCGTTAAAGGAGGTCTCCCATGCGGTCTGAATCGTTGCCGGAATTTAGACTCCTGTTCTGCACTGTCATGGTACCGCTCAGCTTACCTGTACAAACTAAAATGTACAGGGGGTGGCTCTCCGAGTTAAGCTTCCTACATTTACAGTTTTCTATCCTTTGTGGGGCCTCGCGAAAGCTCACCTGCTAGCGGGCGGAAAGTAAATATACCTACCTACCTGCGTATTTTAGCTAAAAATGCTCCTTTTTCGATGTACACTACAGTAGATTGAGCCCTGCTCATTAGCTTCACTAGTTTTGGTATGTGAAAATAGGGCTTGAAAACTGAGAAATTTATGCCAAAATATGACAAAATTTGTCCTCAGTGTATAATTGCTTATATATATATATATATATATATATATATATATATATATATATATATATATATATATATATATATATATATATATATATATATATAATATATATAGGGGTCGCGGTACACCCCTATATATAATATAATGGAATGGAATGGAATGAAATGAAATGAACAACCGCCCCACAGTACGCAAACATCACGTATAATTCTGTTTGCACTTTGGCACTGTGACCCACCTCATGGATTGCACCTGTTCGCCCCTAAGCCCTACTATTCACAAAACGGGAGAACTACATAGCACACAGTCATAATTTCATATATACTCCAAAATACGCAAACAGACGTACGTACGCTGCTCAGTTGCCCCTCGAACAAGTGCAGTCCACAGCTTTATAGTACTCAACTTTGTAATCGTCGTCATGTATATATATTCAGTATCAAAAAATTTATATACTTAAACAAATTTGATATCTCATTTTCACAATAATATACGTATAAACGCACACATATTCACATAAAAGTATCTAGAGTGCATCAAAACGTTTATATACCTAAACAGGGTTTTTTTTTGTGTAAAATACTACTGTATTTACACCAAAAAAATTAATTTACACAGTGAAAAACTAATTTACACAACAAAATACACAGCCAAATTTTCGAAAATTTTACAAAAAGTGCTCTGAAAAATAGTTTTCAAGTCTTTAAGTTTTAAAAAAGCTCTAGCTTTAAACTTGCTCCCCGGACTCTCGTCTGTTTCCAATGGTTTAGAATGGTTTTCGCATTTCTGCATCACATGGTTATGGGTGTTTTATTCTCCTAAGTCTTAATGCTTCTACTTATACAGTTGCGTATAATTTATTTTCGTAAATAGCTAGTATTTATTCGTATTTAACGATACATATGTTTTCTGAAGTAGTATTATTCAATATGATTTCTTGTTTATCTCTTGTATATAATAATAAAAGCAGTCAGAGACTAAAAATAATTGCCATACAACCTCAAGAAAAATATTCAATACGAAAGCGTAAAGGAATACAACTTTTCAATGCCGTTTCTGCCGTTAATTTAAAAAATTTCTCAACTAAACACGGGCTCCCCCACGACCCCCTCCGTTGTATAATTGGTGTGTCTGTACTATATATATAGAGCCGTCCCCAGTAGCAGCTAAAGCATCGCACCTTAGCAGTGACCAGCAAGTTTGTGAAAAAAATTATTCTCAAAAAGTTGAGAAAATAAAGAAATCGTTTCAGAGGCGAAGTGTTTTTCAGAAATTTGAATTTGTCCAATCTTATTTTTGTCATTTAATGAATTAATCTTTTTAAACATTTTCATTTGAATTCTGCAATTTTTACAATTTTCTTCGAGAGCCTCCTTCTCGTGGCTTCTGTCGGAAATGTTACACAAGTGCGTTCGCGCAAAATACGGTGACCAAATAACATTGTAACGAAAATAACGTCTAAATGTATTTTATTTATATTGCGAAGAAAAAACGACACTTTTTTCCGCTTCAACAAAAATTGAATTTACACAATTTACACAGGTCCGATTTTGAAAAAAAACTACCTGACAATTTTGATTTCAAATTTTATATATATACATATAATGGTATGTATCAAACGTTGCCAAATCTAGCAAAAAGAAATTGAAATATATATTCAAGTTATTTCAACTTTGAGAAAAATTGACAGCAATTTTTCTTTAACAAAAGCTGTTCCCTCAGCGTATGTGTAGCTACATCTCACCTACTTACCCCAAACTACCTTGGTGGGATCTAGACCGTGCAGACTACGAATAACTGTAACTGGGCAAATCTGGATTTGTACGATAAACGAAAGAGCCCTTTAGATTCTACATAGATACTACAGATATTCGTGGGGACCCAGCCAGCACGGAGAGGCTGCAGCATACCAGTTCATTTCATCTCACCCTCCCTGGGAGTTATATTCATCAAAATTTGCAGCATAGTAATCTGAATGGGGCACAGGATTACACTTTCATTGGTGGGTCCCTACTGTACAACATATATACTAACTATAATGTGCAAGCATTGATAACATGAACCAGAGTATTATGGGCGGTTATGGGTGTACATACGCACCATCTGGTGCCTTACAGCACACCCTCCTAAAATTTCATCCAAAAGTCCAAAAGCATATATAAAATGTTAGGTTTAACCCAGAAAGACAATTCGAAAAGGGAAAATATATTAAAGCCTAAATCTTATTAAAACCCGTCACCCTCGACATACCTTTAAGTAACTCTCTTTGACGAAGTCCAGTTTTGAATATAGAAAGGACTCAGCACTCACTACTTCTTCAGGTAAGTCCGAATCATACTCGTTGACAAATAACTGGTATGAAATCGTTGAATCGGTCGTAACCTGGTTCATTACAGCCGAAAGAAAAGTCACTCATATCAATAAGTTAGAACAATCTTATACAAGTACATAACCAAAAACTAATCTCTCATCAATCGAGTCTAAACCCAATTGAAGTCTCCAAAATCACCAGCTATCTTTCCCCCTCCCCCTCCCTCCCCCCTCCCCCCTCTCCCCCCCTCTCCCCTCCCCCTCCCCCCCCCCCCCCTCCCCTCCTCCCCCCTCCCTCTCTCTCTCCTCCCTTCCTTTCGTCAAATGAAAACAATTTGAATCTGGCGATGTATGATTTCAGTCGTGCAAGATATGGTGATATGGCTGTCTTTTTACAGAATATAGATTGGAATTATTTGTTTGATTCGTGTTTGAACGTTGATCAAATGTGGAATGTATTTGAAGATGTTGTAAATGAGGCTATTCGACTTTTTGTCCCAAAACGTTCTTTACGTAAAAAATTTTCCTTTCCTATTTCTCGGATCACTCAACGCTTAATAAATAGAAAAAAACATAGCTGGACTCGGTATAGACGCTCTAGGTCGGTGATAGATTTAACTCAGCACAAAGCTATTAGTAAAGATTTGTCGAAATCTCTACGTAAAGACCAACTAAAGTTTGAGAATTCCTTATGTAATAAACAAAATCTTAAAGGTTTCTATAGCTATGTCAAAAATAACTTGAAAGGGCAAGAAAAAATAGTGAGTTTGAAGACTGAGAACAATCTCATTTTGGAAGGAGATAAAGAGAAGGCTGATTGTCTTAATTCCGTTTTTGCTTCTGCGTTTGTTGATGATAATGGAGTGGATCCACCGTTTAATTCTAGATGTAATACGGTTATGGATGATGTGCATTTTGATGAATTTATTGTGTGGTCTGCCCTAAATCGCTTAACTGCTAAAAAGTCCTCTGGTCCGGATGGTATTCCATCTATCTTGTTGAAGAAACTTTCTTTAGAATTAGCGGGACCTCTAAGTCAAATTTTCTCTCTGTCGTATGCAACGGGTCAGGTACCGAAGAGATGGAAAACGGCAAATGTATGCCCAATATTCAAAAAAGGCAACAGACAGGACCCTAAAAACTATCGTCCTGTTAGTCTTACAGTAGTTTGCTGCAGAGTAATGGAAGATATACTTAAACGGGCTATGATGAAACATACATTGGAAAATAAGCTTATTTCTACAGCTCAACACGGGTTTCAAGCGCGAAAGTCTACTGTGACACAATTGTTACTGTTTGTTACTGAAATTGTCAAAGTGTTGGATAAGGGTAAATGTGTGGATGTAATTTATATAGATTTAGCACGTGCATTTGATACAGTTGGACATTCAAAGCTCATAAACAAAATGAGATCATATGGATTCCCTTCGAAAGTCATAAATTGGATTGCAGATTTTCTTGATGAAAGGAAGCAGCGGGTCAAACTATTAGGATCTCTTTCAGCTTGGGAAGACGTTAAAAGTGGTGTACCGCAAGGATCCGTTTTGGGACCTCTTTTATTCTTATTGTTTATTAACGACTTACCAGATTGGGTGATAAATTCTAGTATTAAGTTGTTTGCAGATGACGCTAAGGTGTATAGGGAGGTTTCAGATGTTAATGCACAGGTATTGCTACAGGAGGATTTAGATAGTATATCTAGGTGGTGTGTGGAATGGCAGTTGAATATCTCAGTGCCTAAATGTTTAGTTTTAAGACTGTTTCCTTATGGCTGTAATAGAAACGTTTTTCAGCTACCTCATGATTATACATTAAATAATGTACAGTTATCTGTTGTTCAAAATGTTCGTGATTTGGGAATTACAATGGATGATAATTTAACTTTTACATCTCATGTTGCCAAATTAAGATCCAAAGCTGCCAAGAGAATGGGTTTAATTTTTCGAGTCTTTAAATGTAAAAGTAGAACCTTTTTGAAAAAAATGTTTACTACTTATATCAGGCCCATAGTGGAATATGCTACTGAGGTTTGGAGTCCTAGGTTTCTGAGAGATATTAGGTCGATTGAAGCCGTGCAGCGTTCCTATACTAAAAGAATAGCTGGTTTGGAAAATTTGCCTTATCGTGATAGACTTCAAATATTGGGTTTAGACTCGATTGAATTGAGAAGATTAGTTTTTGATTTATGTACTTTGTATAAGATTGTTCATAACTTAATTGATATAGAGTTTGATTCTTTGTTTCGTTATGCGGCTGTAATTGGCACACGCTTACATTATCTAGCGTTACGACCTGAAAGATTCAACCGATTTCATACCAGTTATTTTTACCATCAACGAGTATGTAATATCTGGAACCATTTACCTGAAGAAGTAGTGAGTGCTGAGTCCTTTTCTATATTCAAAACTAGACTTCTGTCAAATAGAGAGTTACTTAAAAGGTATGTTCGAGGGTGACGGGTTTTAATAAAAATTTAGGTTTAATATATTTTCCTTTTCGAATTGTCTTTCTGGGTTAAACCTAACATTTTATATATGCTTTTGGACTAATTTGATGAAATTTTAGGTGGGTGTGCTTGTAAGGCACCAGATGGTGCGTATGTACACCCATAACCGCCCATAATAGCTCTGGTTCATGTTATCAATGCTTGCACATTATAGTTAGTATATATGTTGTACAGTAGGGACCCACCAATGAAATTGTAATCCTGTGCCCCATTCAGATTACTAATGTATGCAAATTTTGATGAATATAACTCCCAGGGAGGGTGAATGAAATGAACTGGTATGCTGCAGCCTCTCCGTGCTGGCTGGGTCCCACGAATATCTGTAGTATCTATGTAGAATCTAAAGGGCTTTTTCGTTTATCGTACAAATCCAGATTTGCCCAGTTACAGTTATTCGTAGTCTGCACGGTCTAGATCCCACCAAGGTAGTTTGGGGTAAGTAGGTGAGATGTAGCATACCTACATACGCTAGGGGAACAGCTTTTGTTAAAGAAAAATTGCATGTCAATTTTTCTCAAAGTTGAAATAACTTGAATATATATTTCAATTTCTTTTTGCTAGATTTGGCAACGTTTATACATACATTATATGTATATATATATATATAAAAATTGAGAAATCAAAATTGTTTAGGTATATAAACGTTTTGATGCCAATTTAGATACTTTTATGTGATACGTATGCGTTTATACGTATATTATTGCGAAAATGAGATATCAAATTTGTTTAAGTATATAAATTTTTTGATACTAATTTACATACATGACGACGATTACAAAGTTTAGTGCTATCAAAAGCTGTGGACTGCACTTGTTCGAGGGGCAACTGAGCAGCGTACGTACGTCTGTTTGCGTATTTTGGAGTATATATAACATGAAATTATGACTGTGTGCTATGTAGTTCTCCCGTTTTGTGAATAGTAGGGCTTAGGGGCGAACAGGTGCAATCCATGAGGTGGGTCCACAGTACAAATGTGCAAACAGAATTATACGTGATGTTTGCGTACTGTGGGGCGGTTGTTCATTTCATTCCATTCCATTCCATTCCATTCCCTTTTTTTTTTTTTTTTTTTTTTTTTTTTTTTTTTTTTTTTTCCCTTCTCCCTTTCTTCTCACCCCCCCCCCACGGGACCTGCCACATTTTATTTATATATATATATATATATATATATATATATATATATATATATATATATATATATATATATATATATATATATATATATATATATATATTTATAATTTTAGATGGGTTTAATTTTTTTATATTTTATTTCTCATTTTTCAATTTTCTTTATATTTTCCCATACCAGATCTCGTGTGCCCGTGGGCTCAGTTCACTCTACTGTACTGCACAACGGAAGCGGTGTTTTTTAAAATACACTGCGCGGGTGGGTTGTTTTCTTTCCGTCCCCCCGCGGGCGGGGCTGCCGCCGCGCCCCCCCACACAGGAAAACAACTGTAAATGTAGGAAGCTTAACTCGAGAGCACCCCCTGTACATTTTAGTTTGTACAGGTAAGCTGAGCGGTACCATGACAGTGCAGAACAGGAGTCTAAATTCCGGCAACGATTCGGACCGCATGGGAGACCTCCTTTAACGCTCGGTCCCCTATGTGGTCGCTCGTCACCGGATAGCGGGTCGACTTACCTGATTGGTATGTTTGTTTTACCATCCTTTCAGAAGATTTCAATGAACATCCCCGAAGTCCACAAATTTGAGAAAAACTCCATGGCTGGCTGGCTCCTTCCGTTATCTTTGTCTTACCCTTCCTAAGCAAGAGGCCGCCACGCAACTCAAAACCATGAAAACATTTATACTTTGTCTTTACTATACAATACGTGCACATAGTATATCGATGACAGTTTACTGCTCCCGTTTGTAGCGACCTCTTGCTTAGTAAGGCTAGGCAATGCGAGGCTTCGGTCTGGATTTCCTATCTGGGCGTGACACTACCTTGGGAGAGGGAAGGCTCAATTGTCCACGACGGACAGTGACCGCTGCCCCTTTTATGCCGGCATAGTGAACGTACGTATATATGTATAGTCAGAGGGGGAAAAACATGACGGAAAGGAAGGGGAAAAAACATGGTCGCCTACTCCCCAACCATAGCAGTTGCAGCTGCCTAGTATAGCCCATTAGAAAGAGCAAGTCTAGAAGTATACCCTACAGTACCAGATTGGTTTCTAAGTTTGATTCTGTAAGTACAGTACTTGACCAAAGTTGACCTCCCAAAATTGGCCAAAATGCTAAGGATTTTCGAAAGTTTGCAAGTCTATATATATCTAACCAACTATCAAACTTTGGCTACTATAAATTGGCATGCGGGCATAATTTGACGGCTCTATCACATGGCAATAGTGGTTTTCCCCTGCGTACACCTAGTAAGAAAATTTGACCATGTTTTCCCCATTCATTGGGTCCACTAGAGCGGGGGAAAAACATGGTTACCAAATTTTAAAATTTTTGCGTATGCTTCAGAAAGGCGTAACTAATGCTTCTATAGGAAAGAGAATGCTTTGAAACCACTAAAAACCTCAAAATATGCCAACTTTGAGCATTTTTGAAGCTTCTAGCTCGAAAATTTGATTTGCAGCATCAACATGCCAGGTTTCATAAGTTTGTATGGCAAAAATGAAAATTTTGAAAAACTTAAAAAATGATGGAATATTGCAATTTTTAACACAACAAACTTGTTTCTAGTGATATTCTGCATATTATGGCCAGTTCCCAGCAGGTTTCATGCCCTAACATGTTAGGTACGGCGGATTTAGCATTTTGACCAAAAAATCGGGTTTTAAGCTTGCTGTGAGGTTAGAAGGGTGCCTAGGTATATAGTTTTGCACGCTAAAAACAGCTGAAACAATGCTTTTAAACCATTCTAAATGGTTGGTAGAAATCCGTGCCATGTTTTTTCCCCGATTTGCGGGTAAAAAACAAGGACAAATCCTGTTACTGCCAAAGCTGAGTGAGGTATAAGAGAAGTTTGAATATACGATTGGATAGGTATTTGCCCACGGTACATAACGGTATACTCAAACCGATCCAAATCCAAGCGAAGAAAAAGTTGGAGGCTTGCTTCCCTCTTCCTGTTTTTCTTCCCCCTCCCTGACTATATTTATGTTTACGAACATATGTTTGTTAGCCTTTGAAGGTTGAAGTGTTCATTTCAAGAAGAGAAGTGTTTTGAGCCTGTCGCATAAAAGCAGCAATGGCATCGCAGCAAGGTTTTTTAGGCCATGGCGTAGTTAGGCCATGGCCTAAATTTATGAGTCGATGGCCTAAAGAATTTTGACCGTTGAGGCAATTTGGCCTAAATTTTTCGACGGAAACGCAGTTAAATTTTATGGATTTTTAAGTAAAAACAGTAATTTTCTAACAATTTTTCGCATCTTCGGCGCGAATTTATACATTTTCACTTGTATTTCTGGGCTACGCCAGCCGCATACGTAGTTACGTACATTTTCTACGTGCACTTTGTGTAAATACCCATTCAATACCCATTTCATCGAAGAAATGCTATTTTTAGCAGCTTTCTTATCTATTACGTAGTTTAATTTTCTCTTCTTACTGTGGTTCTCTATACTCGTACGCTTCTATATAGCTGTTTTAATTTTCATTAAAAATTCATTAATTCATTACGTATATAATACTGTCGTGCACTAGTTTTTATGCAATACAACGTTCTGTTTCTGCCATTTTAATGCAAAAATGTAGTTTTTCTAGTGTGTTAAAGAGTGACGATGGCGATTTTCTCTGTTAAACAGCGATTCTTGAATATATAACGCATGCATACATGATAACTGTAATTTTAACAATGCGTACAATAACACGCAACTAAAAATCAACAAAATTCTGGATGGCCCTAAATTTTTGGGTGATGGCCTAAAAAATTTAAGTCTTTGAGGCCATTTGGCCTAAAGTTCGGCGACCAAAAACCCTGCATCGCAGTAGCCATCGCGCCCCGATAGCTGAGAGCCGCCAGCCACGGGTTAGCTAAAATAACTTGGGTACAGTTTAGGGGGTCCCCCCAAATTTCGGATTTTGGTGGGGTCCCCCCGAGCCCCAATTTGCACCTTGCACTCCCCCAACCCAAACAGGTGGTACACCTATGCCCTTTGCCCCTTTTTTAGGCTTCCCCACCCCACTCACCACCATGAAGAAAGGTCTCCAGAAAATGCCAAATTTTAAGAATTTTTGGTCAACATTTTTACCATAGGTGTAACGGGCTTGGGCTATAGGTGTTCGCTGGCGAAAAAAAAGTGGGGGTGGGGGTTTGGAAAAAGTGAGATAGGGAAGGGGGTCTGTCAAAAAAGGGGAGGGGGTCGGAAAAAGTGGATTTGGGGGTCGGCGGAAAATCGGTTTTCGTTAAAAACTGAAAAATTCCCAATTTTCAGTTATTTTTGGCGATTTTTGAGGTAATTGAGCTAAATTTTAGCAATTTACCGGCTAATTTTTTGAAAATTTTCTAATTTTTGGCTAAAAAGTTGCAAAAATTCAGGTAGGGGTTTGGAAATTTTTAGGGGGTCGGCCGAATGCCGATTTGGGAGGAGGGTTCCCCTCACCTCCACACACCCCTATGGTAACTGGGATTTGGGTTGCGGGAGCCCTCCTCCCCAAATTTCGCGGCAGGCCCCTTTTTAGAACCTCAAAACCCTGCCCCAAAATTTTTTTCAAATTTTATGCCAAAATTGCATTTTCAGCCATTGCTAATGAAACAAAACATCGAACCAGTAACTAATTTTAACATTAGACAGGGGCCTTTAAACTCGAAAACTTGATTGCTGGGCGCCTACTGGGCATTTTACAAAAAATAGGAAAAAATATATGAATTTTTCGCGAAAAAATAGGAAAATATAGGAATTTTTCTAGCCAAAAATAGGAAAATATAGGAATTTTTCCAGCACAATAGTGCTGTCAATTTTGCTCAAATTTCGCAAAATTTCGACTACATATATACTTAAATCAAAAGTCAGTAACCTAGATTTATTATACGGAACTTTCTAGAGGGAGGAACCTAAGGGATTTTCGAAAATTTTCTAAAAATATGTTTAAAATTTTATGGCATCAAGGATAAAGATCGATGTTGGTGCAACTGCAAAAATCGCGTAAAATCTCCGGCAAAGCCGGAAAAGAAATTTAAACTTCTAAAAAATGTTTTTCGGGACAAACTTTAACCATAAGAGTGCGGTTTATTTTATTGCATGTACCTTTTACTTATTTTAGTATTGGTTTTGGTTTTCCTTTGATACGTACTCTTCGGGAGGAGTACTTTAGGAGTGGGCGAATTTGAGGACGGCACTGCAAAAGCATATACGTATACATATATATACTGGGCTTATTCTAGGGAATTTTTTCTTGGGGGGGGGGGGCTCTTTGGGGGGCCCTTCGGGGGGCGAGTTCTTGGGGGGCGAAACTTTTTCAAAATTTTCTAAAAACATGCTAAAAATAGCGCTATTTTTATAGTAATCGCCAAAAAAGTTCGTTTTTAGTGCAAAAATAATGCTTAAATAGCCAAAAATCGACTAATAATCTCCGGCGACGCCGGAAAATTTTTGAAAATTTGGCCTTCTGAGCGATTTTTTTCAGGGTAAAAGTTGGTAGCAAAAGGGGCACCCACTTTTTGGGGGGGGGGCGATTTTGGGGGGGGGACGATTTTTTGGGGGGGGGGCCCTTAAGGCCAAAAGTGGGGGGAAATAAAATGGGGGGGGTAAAAAGCGTTCTACCTATACTCCTCCATCTCCCCTTCATCCCTTTTAACCAAAAATCCGGCAAACCGAAAATGTGGGAAATTTTGACAAAAATCTAGAACCTAAGCCAGCGGAGACCTATATATGAAGCTTGAAAATATGGCTGAAGAAGCTATAGGACTAAGAAGCTGCAAAAATTTTTGTAAAACTGAGGAAAATCCTTAATAGAAGCACTCAAAACTTTAGTTTCGGCGGTCAGTAAAAACCTAAAATGTAAGCAAACTGCCAAAAAGAACGAAAATTGTTTAAAATTACGGCTTGGCAACATTTATGAAATTTTAAAATAAAAGCAGATTAAAAACTAACTTCGGGAAAGAAAAGTGGAAAACATAAAAAGAACAGCGCAACCAGCACGACGCCAAGATCAGAAAAGGAAGCGGGGATCTGGGGGCGGAAAGCTAGAAGTTTCTGGATAATTCAAGCTTGAAAATCTATTTTTTCCGAGCAATTTTGGTAAAGATCTTGGGTTATTCTATTGTGCAATTGGTTTTCTAAACTGGTTAAGTAAGTAAGTAAGTATATCCACGACTCTGTACAACAAATGCATACGTACGTTTTGTTCGTTCACACTCAAGACGAAAAATTTTTAAGGAACTTTACGCAGAGCAAACTCCGAAAGAAAGTTTTCAAAAAAGTGCGGAATTTCGCAGTTTTTTCACAAAAAAAAAAGGCGACCCCACCGTAGCGTAGCGTTAAGCACCTCTTATTTTTCAGAAAAAAAAGCGCGTATATATAACTACCTATATACAACTATAGCCATGGGGTGAAAAAACCCACTTTTTCGGATTTTGGCTTGATCTTTTTTGTTATAAGGGCTATCTGAGAACTCTATATACCATCGTACTTGGCGTACTTAGAACTTTCTTTTAAGCCCATTTGCACTTCTCTAGGTTGCACCGTTAGGCCGGTATAATGCAAAAAAGTAGCGGGGGAAAAAAACCCAATGGGGGAAAAAAAACCCAAATGGGGGGGAAAATAAACCCACCCCTCACAGGTCCTAAAAATTGTCGTAGCGCGATTCTGACACTTCCTGTGTAAAATTCAACTTTTTTAGTTAGTATGAGTCAAAAAAACCTGACCTAGGTAGCTTTTTTTGAGATCTCATGTGCCATTGAAAATGCAGCATCAAATGGACAGGTTTCATAAAGTTTAACACATAAACATAGGGCAATTTTTGAAAAATGCTAAAAACGATGTAATTTGATAAAACTTATTATTCTAACGTGTAGAGAATGGTTTTTTACGTACAATTGGCTATTAAAAGTCACAATCAGACCTCTGCTGGGTCATCCAGCAGCGAAATTGCACTTTTAGGGTTTTATGCCTCTAGCTACCCAAGTATTCAAAATTGTCCAAATCTGACAGCATAGGGTGACGCAGCGTCCTCGATAATATCGTACTACAGTCCCGAATTGTTTCCCAGTTGAGCTGGTAAAAAAATTTTCAAAAAAATTTGGGTGGGTTTTTTTCCCCCCAAACTGGGTTTTTTTCCCCGCCACGTTTGGCAATGTGCCAGTCTAACGGTGCATCGGATCGGTCTAATTTTTGCTGTGTGCAAAGAGGAAGACTTGCCATCATTGCAGATATTTGCAAAACTTTTCTAGCCCAACCCAGTCAAAAGTTACATCGGTCCAAACTTTTGCCAAATTTTTGGAAGGTTGGTTGGACCAAAAAAGTAGGTATCATTTTCAAAATGTCATAAAATGAGCAAGAGTGAACCAAATGACCTGATCTTTGCACACATAGGTTAGAAAGAGTCGCGCTTTCTGCTGGTTTGTTTTGGAGCTCCTAGCTCCAACCCGTGACCCAGGAGGCGGGTGGGTTTTTTTTCCCCCCAAAAAGGGGGTGGGTTTTTTTTCACCCCCATGGCTATACGAAAAAATGTCGAACTTACTCTCGTTTTTCACTTGTAATTTTCTTGTTAACAGCCTACATTCAGAGTCCGTCTAAAAGTCGATTCTTTATACGCGAAAATTTACAAAACCAAATTTACAGAAAAACTCGAAATTTCACCAAATAAGCTCGGTAAATAAAACAATTCACAAACGTGTTGCTTGCGAGTGCAACAAAATTTAGCTTATGAAATTAAGTCTTTATATGCAATTAAAACGGCTATGTACCTACGCATACGTATATACAACAAAATTTGCAGCTGGAAGATTTTGACCATTCTTTAACAGAATGAAGGACAACAACGGCGCGTCGAAGGCGCAAATTTTTTGTGGAGTGGACTTCTGATCTGTAGCTCAAAACCAAAATGAAATCTGTTAAAGTTTGCTTCAGAGACTTAACTTTTAGTGGAAAAATATTCAAAACTGCATGAAAAACGAAAGCAAACCCATAACAAATGACGAGTTTCTGGGTTTTGAAAAAATATAATAATAGAAACTTTTAAAAGGATTACGTTGGTATATGAAGTATATATTTGTCCTGATGTAAATTGGAGTTTTTCGGAGAATTTATTGGGACTTGGGAGGGACCAATTTAAACTAAAGCGTCTTCGGCGAAATGACGGAAGTGAATTTTCCAGATGTTTCGAAGAAAGAAAAGCTTAAAATCATGTGAATGTACAGATTTTAAGCTTTAAAACGAAGCATACAGCTCATTCCAACTCCTAAACTTGCGAAAATTATATACGTATAGCGTTTAAAAAATCACTCAACAACCAAAATTTCCAACAAATCCGCCAAAGGAACGTTGTGCTAAAATGTGGGGTAAAATACAACGTATACGTACGTATACCACTTGAGCGACAACTTCACCAAAACAAATCCATGAAACATTGATTGGTTTAAAGGCGAGAATTAAATCGACATAACAGAAATAAATAAAAAATTAGCATTCCGGCGTTGACGGAAATTTCTGAGAATTACCCATTGGAAGGAATGTATAAAACAGAAAATCTTACTGATGTTTGGTTTGACAGTTAAATGTAATAAATCTTCCAAAAATTCATGAAAAAATAGGAAAATATATATAGGAATTTTTTAGGCAAAATAGGAAAAAATAGGAATATTTGAAAAATATGGGAAAAAATAGGAAAAATAGGAATAGTAGGCGCCCTGTGATTGCCAGCATGTTTCTAATGGGGGGGAACCCGTTGGGGGGGGGGAGCCGGGGCCCCCAAAAATTTTTGGGGGTGGTTTGTAAAATGGCTGTTTTCAACACTCCCCCAAAACTTTTTGGGGGGGACGTCCCCCCCCCCCCAACTGGGGGGGGGGGGCATAGGTGTACCACCTGTTTGGGTTGGGGGGGGGTAGGAGATCCAAATTTGGCTCAGAGGGGGACCCCACCGGCCAAAATCCGAAAATTGGGGAGGGGGACCCCCCTAAACTGTACCCAAGTTTTTTAGCTAAAAATGCTCCTTTTTCGATGTTGTGTTCATTAAACTTACTCAAAAGATTCTGTCAATAGTTTTCGTATGCGAAAATACGGCTGGAAAAGTTACAATTTTGTGCTACTATCTTCCTATATTAGGCCAGATTGTGGTTTATAATTGCGTATATTACCTTTTAATTGCTAAAAATAACCATCTTTAGCTCTTTATATGTAATTTATAGCCATTATTTCGAATTTTTTTCTAAACTTTTCAGAAATTGCAAAAAAATTTTCAAAAATTTAGCATTTTTTATTTGGTTTGGAGCCAATTTTAGGGGGGAGGGGGGTTTGAGCTCGGCTTGGGGGGGAGTAGTTGAGGTCGGGTAGGGGGGGAGGGGGGCCTGGCCATAGGTGTAACGGGGATTTGGGTTGGGGGGGCCCCCTCCCCCGGAATTTTTGGGGGGGCCCCATTTTAGACCCCCCCAAACCCCCCCACGACCCCCCCCCAAACCTCCCCCAAAAAATTTTTTCTATTTTTATGTCAAAAATCGCATTTTCAGCCATTGCTAATGCCAAAAAACATTCAACTATGAAGTAATTTTGACATTAGACAGGGGTTTTAAACTCGAAAACTTGATTGCCAACATGTTTCTAAGTCTAAAATAAGGTCAATATTGAGTCAGAAAGTCCATAAAACTTTTGAAAACGTGTATTTCACGCAATAATGAACAGTTTAAGCCAAAAATTTGGACATTTTTGAAAAATTTTGCAAAATTTACCCTAAAAATACCCGATTTTTGGCCAATTTTTCGCGCCTTCGGCGCGACTACCCCCCTCCCCCCCCCAATTGGGGGGGGGCCGGGGGCCCCCAAAAATTTTTGGGGGTGGTTTGTAAAAATGGCTGGGGGGGGGCGTTACCCCCCAAACCTCCCCCCAATTACACCTATGAGAGAGGGGGAGGGGAGGGGGGTCTGGCCTCTCCGTGAGGGGGTCTCACAGGGGGTAAACTGTAGCCTGGTACACCTATGGTAGTCGCGCCGAGTGCGCGAAAAATGGCCAAAAATTGACTATTTTTAGGGTAAATTTTGAAAAAATTTTCAAAAATGTCGAAATTTTTGGCTTAAACTATTTATTACTATTATAAATACACGTTATTAAATGTATTATGTATCTTATGACTGAATATTGACCTTATTTTTGACTTGGAAAAATGTTGGCAATCAAGTTTTTGAGTTTAAAAAAACCACTGTCTAATGTTAAAATTACTTTATGGTTAGATATTTTTCATCATTAGAAACGGCTGAAAATGCGATTTTTGGCATAAAAAATGAAAAATTTTTTTTGGGGGAGGGCGGGGGGTGCCTGGGGGGTCTCCAGAGGGGCCCCCCCCAGAAAATGTTGGGGAGCCTCCCCACCCCAAATCTCCGTTACACCTATGCGATACCTTCCCAAACCTCCCCACCAGTACACCTTTTAGCAATACGTAACTGAACGAAGCACAA
>JASAND010028115.1:0-50498 GCA_030248195.1 Trissonchulus latispiculum | reverse complement strand
GCTGTCAAGACATTGAATTGTGCCACTACAAATGCCAAACCAGAAGCACACGTTCGCAATGTGACTGTTGTCGCTGCAAGTAACAGTTGCAACATTCAAACATTAAAACCGCAATAACAAAAACAGGTAACAAGTACAGTAACAGAAGAATGCTCAAATATGTGTTATGAAAAAGGCGCAGTTTGCCACTAACTAACTATTCATTAGCTTTCCGTTTCTGTTTATTACTATAACTTCCAAAAGAAGCACTTTAGTGACACAATTCATGCATAATTCCGTTCTCCGTATTGAGGGCTTTTATTTCAGTACCATATTGATTATATTTGGAGGAGCTTCAATTTTTTGTAATTTTGGCCGATTTTTTCATTTTGACAGCTTTGAAGCTCCGTAACTCGAATTTTGTACATTTTCAGACTTTGTCCTTATTACTTGTCCCATACGTCCCACACATTACGCCCACACTTTGTCCCAAACAAAACGTAACCACAATGATCTAGCTGGTAACTCGCCGTTCTAAAGGCATGCTTACCAAATAATTATAAAGCTCTGAGGGATGGAAGCATTCATCCATCGGCTGTTTTTTGTGTTTAGACTATTGAATAACTTGGACAGGTTATAATCTAAACCTTACATATTGCAACGGTTTAGGTAACCGATGCAAGAGTTCAAGAAAAGGAACTGTTCCCGAAATATATGCAACACAACAGAACTATTTATTGACAGGTACTTGGTGACAGGTAGCAGGTATTGGTAAGTAGTAAGTACTAAAAACAGGCTATATCAGCATGCAAACAGTAGTGAGGCACGAAGATCGGATCAGCCATCAATGATAAACCTTTTAATTAACAATTAAATAGCTTTTATCAGGCTCTTCAGTACTGCATTTTTTAAGTTACAAGCATGTACTTACTGAAAATCAGATTTTCATAAGCATTCTTTTATTTAAAAGCATACATATATCGTTTTTTATGTCGCTAAAATCTTAAATGAATAACAAATTTGACTCACTAACTAATAAAGATACCCTGGAAAATTGAAAACAGTTGAGTTAAGTTCAACCAGATTACATTTTAAGTTTTAACTTTTCAATGTTTTTGAAACTTTAAATGGTTTTTAGTTATGATTTTGGTAAATTGAATTAGTTGGTGCTATTGATAAGTATTCCATGCCAATAAATGATTCTTGTCAGCGTAACAGTAGTTTTGAAATTTAATTTAAAGTATGTCGCTTAATAATTGTGTTGGCCCGATTATTTGTGAAGTTGCGGCTTTGATTATATAAACAAAGCGCATTTTTGCACTTGAATTAATTTGATAAAGGGCAAGTAATTAGTTCGAACAAGATAAGTTCCAATGAACATGAGTTCCATGTTCGAAAATGTATATACATTTTTCGTTATTAACAGATTATGACTTTAAATTAAAAATTGTTTCATAAGCGGCTAACTTTTTCATTAAGGGGAGCTTGTTTGGATAATTAAAATTGAACGTGTAAGTCATAAAATACGTAATCAAGCTCAACCATAAACGTACCGACATCTATACATCTAAATCTCTCTGAAGCATCTGCTGAGCTTTCGTAGTCATTCCACCACCAAATGCTTTGTCAAAGCACCTTGGCAGGAAACTTTCTTGAATTATTACATTCCGTACATCACCTATATCTTCTCTACAGAGTGCAGGAAATTTGCAAAAATTGGTATTTGGCACCAGATAAAGTTTTCTTCTAACGATAGTCACAACGTACGTAATCTTTACATCATATACACAACTGATACAAGGATTTTATCTCAAGAAGAGCTAGATTATTTGATTTCGCGACATAATTACTTTAGTTGAGGTTTTGTTCGCTAAGTGCGTGCTGTACAGCTTTATAATGATGAATGCGAATGAAATGGCAGAGCTTGCGGGAAGAGTGGTGTGGTACTTTAGAGTGGCTGGAATCAGGTCAAGCTAATGAGATCGTTGAAAAATGAAAAAACTGCAAAAACAATCTTCCGAAATCCGAAAAATTCTAGAACATATCATTTTATGGCAGCCATTTTCCAGTAGTCGCGGATTATATTCCTGTACTATAGCTATGCTATAATGAAAGACTACCTTAGCTTTTTCTAAATGCAAAACTCTAAACATTGTACTCGCTACTAGGTTTTAACTTAACGGTCCATACGCTTGCTTCAAAGTTGGGCCGCATCGGCACTGCAGCTGTTACGTCGTTACGTTACATACGTTACAGCCGTTATCTAAATACTGCAGAGCTAGCTCTTAGGTGCAGTGAAAAACTATTCTAACTTTTCATATATAACAGCATGTGAGGTTAACTTTGAATGTTGAAGAATGGACACATATGGGACGATCACGTTTAGATGTAAAGTATGGTTATTTAACGACTAGAGAGTTTTTAATATTCTGTTAAGGAGACATTGTTGGAAAAGTGTAGGAATATAAACCTAAATCAATGCAACCGGCAGCAAGCAAAGTGTTGAAGACCGGCAGAAACGCATGCTGCCTGCTAAAATAAAAAAACGAAATTTTACCACATGGCCTTTGAACAACTTTCGATTGAACTTGAATTTAATCCAATACCTAAATTTTTAATTTTCAATTTTTTCTAAGACCGGACAAACGATTTAAATTCAATTCAAAAAATAAAAAATTTTGTCGCAAATTTGAGAAATCCTAACTTTTTAATTTTTTAGTTGCTGCCTCCTCGAACATTTCCGCTCAAACTTTTCTTGGGAGGAGCCCCTCAGGAGTCGACCCTATGTCAATTTATGGTTGCAAGGTTGGCTTTAACGACTGTTGAAAAACCAAATCATTAGTAAACGAAATCTAAGTAGAAACTGCAGGCAGCAACAGACGTTTTGCCCAAAACTTAAGATGATCTAATCAGATTTCTCCTAAATAGCTGAGATAAATAAACTGCTAAGAGATTTCTGCAGTTACTGTGATAGACAAAAATAGTGAGTAAACTTGAGTTAAGCCACCAAGTGTAAGATTCTTCTGCTTTTTTTCTTAAACTATTGATCATAAACGCTCTAAAATATGACAACAGTTTAGTTCAAGATCTTTTTAAAGCTCATTCGGCATTATAGCCTATCACAGACAGCTTCATGAAGCATCTACAACGACTATTACTGTATATTGTTTGATACAAAGTCTGGCAATTACGTCAAATCGTTCGACGTAGAATACTAATGAAGTTCTGTATTTAGAATAGTCACTGTTGTTGATCTAACCAAGAGTACATAATAGATAAGAGTGTGACAGCAAGCAAGCTCTCTGTTATCAGCAGCTGAGCCATGCTGTGCACGCTAACGGCCCCCCCACCCCCCGCAATTGCGTACCTAGTGGACCCCCCCCCCCCGCAAATCTGTACGACGCTTATCGACGAAAGGTGGAAGTATGATCTCTACAGAAATTGCTGCCAGCATTTCGTTGCATTCATATCTAATGACAGGCCATTTTCTGTATCCTCCGAAACAAATCAGCTGGTTGTACACCTGCTGTCCAATTTCGTTTCTGCTGGTGGAAACGATCCAACATCTGTTGTGACTTTTTACGTCGGTGTTTAGGAAAGGTTGCCTTAATTTAATGGGAAGGGCTCCCCAATCGGTTGCGATGGCCAGTTATTCCAACTGGTGGTCACTTCCCGCTGGCATCCTGAAGGTTGGGCAGCGTAGACAATTGATGGTACTGAATTATAACCATACTGCTGTTCTACTACGATATCGACATGGCGGCTCACCCGCCGTTATCCACCTGGCGAGTGGAACCCTGGAAAAGAAGTGCGAAGTCAGGTTGCAACCAATATCAGCTGCCTTTAAAGGAGATATCAGCGCATACCCTACATCCTTGAATAATTCTCTGAAGGTAGAAACAAAGTTCACTATGGCCGTTGCGGCGGCTACAGTTTTTTATAGTTGGAATTACGGATATAACAGTAACTGCCAAATGTATGCTAATTGCGCCTGCTACGGCATTTTATCTTCCGAAGAAGCTGACCAGTTTAGAGCGCTATTTGGTGAAACTTTCGATTATTTGAGTCCAGGCTGTCTGGACGCTGATAAACTCCACAAGATCCTGACCTGCATTCGCGAAATGGAAGTAAATACAATCTACAAGGTACACTCGCTCAACGGAAAATTTTTTCAATTAAATTTTCAGGACCGCCTAGGCGTCCGCTTTCACCTGGTATTTCAAATTTTGAAAGTAGATTTTTTTGAAAAATACCACTCTTTGACCAAAAATTTCGGCAAAGCAAATTTAGCAAAAGTGAGTAAAAATAACATAATCATAAAGTTCTAGCCGACCTGAATCTAACGATAAAGATTTTGTTGCTACAATTTATATTGCGCCAGCAATGAATTTTTAAACGATATCCCTTATTTTAGCTGGTTTTGCTAGTTTACACTGTTTCAGTCAAATCACGGCGGCAATATCAAACAGAGCCAAAAACCAGCTGATATCAGGGATAGTGTTTAAAAATTCATTGCTGGCGCAATATAATTCGTAGCAACAAAACCTTTACATCGTTGGATTTAGCTCAGCCTGAACTTTATAATTATCTTATTTTTACTCACGTTTACCAGATTCGCTTTGCCGAAATTTTTGGTCAAAAAGTGGTATTCTTCAAAAAATCTACTGTCAAAATTTGAAATACCACATATATCAGGTGAAAGCGGACGCCTATTCGGTCCTGAAAATCTAATCGAAAAAATTTTCCGTTGAGCGAGTCGCGAGTAATAACCAGTCAAAGCTGCAAAAAGCTGCAAACATCAAAGAAAATGGAAAAACGAATTTTCGGAATAAAATTTCTCAACCGATTTTCTTCGATCTTGTGTCAATCGATGCGTGTTTGGATGGGAAAATGTTTGTGAAAGAATGAGCTGAATAGCTTGATCGGCCCGAAATATTCTTCGAGAAACCAATATTTTTAAATTTTTGAAATTTTAAAAATTTTTAAATTATATAAAAATGTTTGTCGCGCTGCAAGGATTTCGAAAATATATGGTTTTATGTGGTTACAACGTATATTTAGTTCACTGGAGTCCTTACAGATTTTGTACACACATTTTTGTGTCAGACTTTAGTTATTTATGTTCAACGCGCCAGAGCTTGAAAGTTTTGGTGATGCGCTTATACAGGTCACATACAGACTAAACGCTATCGCTAGTCAATGTCTAAATTAAAGGTTGTAAAAGTAATTTTTCAATCTAGGATCTACGAGAGTTTAATTCACTCCGGTTTCACAATTGATCAGTTGATTTATGCCATTGCATCTGATAGTAGTTTCTGCCCTCTAGTTCATTGAAACACTTGCACTACAACCATACCTGAACGGGAGGTCAAATTTCACTGACCCTTGTGGAAGCAAATTTGGGTACCCCTTGTGAGAGCGATTTTTCTTAGGGGTACTTTTTAAAGCGATTTTTAAGCGATTTTTGCCATTTTTTAACAAAAACAGCGATTTTTTAGCCAAAACGCGTTTTTTCGACGTTTTTTAGCTAAAAATAGTAATTTTAAGTGAAAAATTCCGGCGAAGCCGGAAAATTTTTGGAAATTTTAGTCGTAAAACCTAATTTTTGGGCAATTTTCTGACCCCTCGTGGCCAATTTTCTTACCCCTTGTGGGAGCAATTTCGCGACCTCCGAGGGGGGGGGGAATTTCCCCCCCCCCTTTCCCCCCCCTTGTCCACCTGTGACTACAACATCTGTAAAAATTGCTAACACCATTTTATGGCATTTATTACTAATGATAGGTACTTCCCCTTCGCCTCTGAAACAAGCCAGTTTAGAAGTAAATCTGCTCCCTCATTTTATTTCCGCTGGCAGTAGCCTTGCCGCAGTTATCTTGCCAGAGCTGCAGTCATCGCTGTTCATCCAAGATTCTTCATCGCTTTGCTCTATGCGAAGTTTCAGGGAAAGTTATTTGTTATTAAAGATGTTATGCAGCTGCTTGACTGACGGTGAAACTGCTTAGAATTGTACGTGCTTTATAATTAATAACTAAGTGCTGACTAGGTTAGATCCTTTAATTTCTGCATTGGATTGATTTTTTAATAAAACTAACACGAAGTCAATTCTCAAAATTAAAGAAACCCAAAAAGGAAAGGATTCGTGAGTGGAAACGGGTGCACGAAAACAAGAGTCTAAATAGAGTTCGTTGAAAAGAACGTTATATCATACCAGTAGTACTACTCACACATGTTTAGCCGTTTTGGTACAGGTTAGCCTTAGCAGTAGTTGCTGAAATATCATAACAGCTTGTTTGTTTGGCTTTTCAGTTTCATTTCTAATTGATAATATCAAAAATACACAATGCCTTAGAATGGCAAGGATACAGCACGGTATCGCCAGCAGTGAAAGGTTGAAGTCAAGATTGGATAATGTAAAATATGCAGAGCAGAGGTCAAACAAAAGCTATGGATCTCTGGTAGGGCACCGTACCACTAAGACTCGGTTCCTGACCGCAACTTATGGTTCTGCTTTTACATCTTTTAGATTTCACTTACATCGCTGATATTCAGTTAATTTAACTGACATCACTGATATTCAGTTAACTTAATTGACTAATACAATTTGAGCCCCAATGATTCAGGGAATTATTCTTTCCTCAGTCTAGAGCAAAGATCCGTGTTGTTTTCTCAAAAGAAAACCTTGATATTTTAGATACCTGGATACCTTGATATTACCTAAAGCAGAATCCCTACAATTGTTCTTGTCATCGTCTCACCAAAACCGTGTTCTGTTGAGGACGAAAAGCATAGCTTCACCACTCTGGTTAAAGAACCCGGATTCTGTAACCCCCCAACTCTGTTCACAGTTGACACGATGACATTATTATTTTCAGGAAAATCGCAGCAAACATGTAATTTTCTGCAATTTTTTTTCAAAAACTCAAAATGGCTAAATGTTAAAGACTAACTTCAAAAGCTAAGCTAAGCACTGATTCATTTGTAAAATTAGTGACAACTTAAATTAATTGCTGCAGAAAGATGGATTCGATCCCCGACTAGCGAAAAGATGGTAGTCAGTAATTTTAGAATACTTATAAATTTTGTTGTTTTAGAAATTTAAAAGCTATGTAAACTGATTTTACCTTTCAGGTGTTATTTATACCTTTCAGGTGTGTGAATGTCTTTTCAGGTGTTATTTAAACTGCACGTAAATTTTATCGAATATAATTGAACACGTTTTAAAATCGTTACAAAGTACAGTACAGTACTTACAGTTCAAAATAACTTAAATGTGTTATAAAATATTATATTGTATGCGAAACAATCACTGAATCAATCAATTGTTTTAGCATATGTAAATAGAAGTCGAAGTCTCGCAACCAAATCACACCAACTGTTGATTAATCTGCTTCAAAACTATCACTTTAATCACATCAACTTTCAAACTTTCAATTAACATCTGGTGAAAATTGAGAAGATGTGTCCCGAAGAATATTTTGCCGTGTTATGCGACGTTGATACTGAAAATCTTGCTGCCATGTGGAGAACACTGTTAACCCTGCCATGGGAACGCGAAAAGATGATGCCGTTAGTACAGCTGTTCTTTAATCAGCTACTCTGGTTTACAGAGATAGCTTCGGATGTTGTCTGCTGCTAATGTATTTGGCTAACTCTTAATAAGGCTTCATTTTGAAAGAAACAGCCTAGAATGCTACGAAGCATCCAACGTGATGCTGTTGCTGAAACTCCTTGGTCTCTCGAACCAAGAGTATATAATACGAGTGGGAAGCTTAGCCCTTCCTAATAGAAATGGCCTGCGAGATGCTCGGCACATTAAGGCCGAAATCTCGGAGGGGTCCCACTTATTGTTCAGCACGTGTGTTTATATGCGTTTGAACTAAAACGCATCTGATTGGCTAATCGCCTACCTTTATGTCAAATTTACGTGTATAAATGGACCACCCCCGAGATCTCAGGGGGGGGGGTCCCGCTTAGCGTTGTTAAGCGTGTGTTTATATGCGATTCAGATTCAGTTTATTCAGATTCATTCAGTTTATATACTAAGAAGTTCAGAGACCTGTTTCTGTCAACCAGTGAGCTCGTGTTTAAGACAAAGTGTGGGGTCATGGCTGAAGTGCCGCCCAAATCGCGTAGTCCCGGCACGGCATTTGGATACAACACAGACAACGGCTGTTGATTCGACAGGTAAGATCTCTCCTTGTCCTTCCTTCCTTCGCACCTCTTCCCGTTTTGCTGCCCTGACTATAAAAGTAGGTTGTCGTTTTGGCTTTCAGGTTTTATCCACTAATTACACGCTGTTAGCTTTGAAAGCCTGAGACAGTAGTTTGCTTAATTCAACCTGTAATAAAATTAATTGACATTAATTCGAGACCTCTTTGATAATCAACAGAACTATGACAAAAGTTGAAGCTAAAATTCGGTTATGATGTAAAAATCATATTTCATAGCTAACTAGTAAGAATACACTTTTCGTTTAATCAGGATAATCTTATGAAAATGTAATTATTATTGTAAAGTTTGTTTTGATTCTAGCCAAGTTGACTACCAGGACCTATGCATTCATTGCAAAAGCCACTGTTTCAAACTCTGGCAAAAATGCTCTGAGACTTCAGCTCTGCAGAGCTTGGAGGACGTCTTAGCTCAAAAAAGAGAATTGGAAAACAAGAAGTCCGAAAAGAAAACCAGTAGTACGAATTCAAATGAGTCTAATAGAGTTGATCAGCAATTCATTTGATGACCGATTCAGATTGCAACTTCTCCTGCATCGATCAACAATACACTACATTCCATCCAGGGTCACCGCCAGTGCTGTGAATTAAACCGGGATTACATTATTTAATTGATTAATTAAATTAATTAATTAAACAGCAACCTTGCAGGTGATGCAGGAAATCGCTACATTGGTCATGAGCTCCCTTTCGGCGGCACCCCCGGGTTCACTACTTGTCAAATTGCATGCAATTAATAGCTCGTTACCCCTAAAGTGCTGAACGAAACTACTCAAAATTAAACTCTGTGTGCAGGAAATAAAGTGACCAAGATTTGTGCGACAATCAGCAGAATCCGTGACCAGAAAACTTCTCATTGATCCCCTTTAAGTTAATTAGTTGGTCTAGTTACATTTAGATGAAAGTGCTCCTAAAGTAAATGTTTTGGCCAATTCGTCTAGATACCTTGCCCGATATTGCTCATTTTTATACATTTCGTAGTCAAAGCATAATATTTTACATTGAGCATTGTGCTCAAATTAAAGCAAAATCACTCATGGTTAATTTCGTTTGTAATTGTATTGGTACTTACAATGTGGTTTCAAATTATCCTAATTCTAAAATTAAAAATTATGACACTTTTCTTTCCATTGAAACGTGCGATGGTATATTTCAAGAAATCGCTTACCGTTTTGACAACATCATACTGTATTGTTTAGAAAACCTTGCGAATAAGTTTTATCAATGTTGTTGGCCGGCCGGTTGCCTGAATCAGACCAACATGATATTATCTGTTATGCAGGATCAAGACTAACTTTATGTATCATTTAGTGCAAGAACGTTTGCAAAATATTGGGGAAAAACTGGTACGACAGACCTGTTTGACCCGGCAATACTAGCTTGCATACCTGTCTTGTCAACAGTCCACATTCAAAGCGGCACATAAAGTGCTCACGAAAAACGGTTTGTTTCCTTTTAGACGATAGTGAGTCTGATGAAGAGTACAGCGAGAACGATCGGAGTATTCCATCGCTGCTGCTGAGAGCAGTACCGTGGTGGAGACGGATGAAACCGTGGAAGCGGGAAAAGGTACCTGCTCCAATCCTGTCCCAGCGCAAACATTTGCAGCCCTCTCCTATCCCCTTCCAGAATCAGAATCAATGGGGAGCGGTTCAAATGAAGTAGATCCCCCCTCTCCAAACCCCAACAATAAGCGGAGAAAGTAAAGCTCGTAGAAGAGGATCTCTCAAAACTGAATTTTAGAATTAGTGATTAAAATGGGACTGTTTTACACTGTGCGGAATAGACTTGTGTGTTGTCTTTAATTCTGCTTACTCATGTTACCGTTCCAATTTCGAACTGAAAGAAAATGTGAAAGTGGAACTCTTCTAGCGGCAATGACTTGTCTAAGAAATACTAATTGTCTTAAAATTTTGGACAGTTCGCTTCGAATATAAGTTGCTTTAACTTATCCTCTAGCTTTTAAGTTTTTTCAAGTTTTTAATAAAACTGACCAAAAAGTTTAATGTAAACTAATGTCAATAAAACACAAAAACAGCACCATTGTGTAGCAAGGCAGGCAGCAATAAAACAGCAGGTTTTGTAGCAAACATAGCTTACAATAATTGCAGTAACTGTAACTGGCATCCTGGTTGCAAATTGTGAGGTTAAAATTTCTATTTAATCCGATCAAAATGATTCAGTAGAATTAATAACATTTCATTAATTTGCTAATAATACTTTGCCTAGCTAGACTGTTGAGTGCTGATTCAATGAACAAAATAATTGAAAAATTAAAAATATCATACCTCATGAAGGACACGAAAAATTTAAATAAAATAAATAAATAAAATTTCTAACATTAATCGGCTTTTATTTTCCATCTTTATTTTATATTAAATTTATTTGCTCTTTTATATCCTATTTATTTGCTCATGCAGAAAAAATCGTTTGTTCATAAATTGCCCAAACTTAAATATCTTGCGTGAAACGTTTTCTAAGAACAACATCCAAAGCTTTACCACAAAACAAAGCATAGACTAAATTGAAACAACATAAGTCAAACAAAATATCACTTAAATAATTATTGCAAATTAGCACGCAAAGTAGCATGAAGTTAGCGTGATGCTGCCATATAAGGCCTAAAAATATTGACAGTTTCGTTTGCTCTAATGTAAAAACATTAATTGCTTTTGCATTAATGTTTGCAAACTTTGCCCGTACACATTGCAGTTTGTGAGGTTGTGTTAGTTTCTTAATTTTGTACGATATCAACTAATCCAGCAAAATTTCTAACAATGTTATGTAGTTATCACCTTTTGAACTGAATTGGTTGATATTTATTTTGCTATTGCTTGAAGAAGTAAAGTAGAGATAAAATTGTTGTCTTGACTCCTTTAGCTGTGCCCAAATTTGATTTTGCTTTTTCATGAAAAGGGTCGAGTTGTGTTTATGTCGTTCAACTCCACTCAACTCCAAGGTCCCTTTGGCCCAGTTGATAGAGCGATGGAATATTTACGTAAACATGGCAGATTCAATCCCCACTTAGAGGTCAATTTCTACTTTCTCAAACTGGTTGTTTAAAATATTTCTCCAAACTCTTTTGCAAACCGCCCGCGCTACCTCAAACAATCGCTTTACCAACTGCAGCCAACGGAACCAACTTTTTCCAGGAGCCAGCATCCCGCGGACAGGTGGCACCTAAAACAGGAAAAGTCACAAACAAAACAGAAAAAATCGAAAAAAAAGAAAATTCAATTGATCAATGCGCTACGATCTCTACTCCGCCGTCGATCATAGACATTGACCAATCGAACGACTCTCGTCAGACGACACTGGAAGTCCCACTGTCGGACGTAGAGACTGAGATACTGGAAGGCAATCTCCCAGCCTTCCAGATTACAGTTCTCTCGGATCTGATCGTGCATACAGTCCGCCGCTTCGTTGTAGGCTTCGCACAGATCCAGCGTCTGCTGATTCAGTTGCTCGCCAGCCTTCTGATCGCAAGATTGCAGTTCGGAATTTTGCTGCTGCAGCTGTAGGATGCAGTCTTTGTTCCTGAAATATGCAAATTAGGTTAAGCTTAAGGAAGCTTGTGTTTGGCCCTTGTTTCGAAGAAATAGAGATAAGAAAAATGTGCTTTCTACAGCAATCCAGTAGTTTAGTCTTCCAACTCTAAACGATACTCACATTCACAAAAACTAACGTTTAATAATAATAGTTTAAAGTTTAAGTTTTAAGATCAGTATTAGTGCTAAATTGTTAACTATTAATTAAACAATTATCAAACATCCTTAACAGTTTTTAAGTTTAAAACCTAACTGTTAACCATTTGTGACGTTTAACATTTCCCAATATTTAACGTTTAACCTTATTTTAGTTTACTCTTAACTTAAAACTAAGAATTCTAGTTATAGTCTATGTACAAACCCTCGTTATCCTTTCTTTGAGCCGGAAACAAACTCACTTCATGAAACTTTGATGCGTTCCAGCCCCGCAAGGATATTCAAAATTGGAAACGACTTCATCAAATTTCTGATACTGATGGCGACACAAGCGGATCGCTTTTCCACTAACTGAATTCATTTTCGGCTCATACTGTTCGCACAGCCGATTCAATTCCGTATCGGAAAGGAAATACAGCGGCGGGTAGGTGTTGGTACCCAAACTACGATATTGATCCAAACTTCGGTACAGATCTCCGAAAAGATCATCGATTTCTTGTTTGTAGACTTCGGAGCAATAGTCGTCCCCTGGGTCCTCCGGGAGAATTTGGTTATTCAAATCTAAAAGGACAACAATAACAATTTTTACGAACTAAACTTTATGTTTAACTCTTACATAGTAGAGTTTAGTGTAGTAGTAGTAGTAGTACGTAGTAGTTTAGTGTGGTAAAGTTATCGAAATAAAAATAACCAAATAACATAATATTAAAATAGTAAATACAGCATTAAGACATTTGTAGTGATGAAAAGTAGTTGATTCACGGGTCAATCCCTCAGGAATACGTTTCTGTTTACATAGCTAGCGCTAGCACTATGGTTAGACGGCAAACAGTTTAAGGTTAACATTTTCAGATTTAAATCCCACCATTTTCGATGTCCTCTAATCTTGTGGTTGTGGACGAAGGCAACCTGACTGTGGTCGTTTCCTCCTGAACATTCTGCGGTACAGGTGCAGTCGTTGTGGCTGCCGTTGTTGGTGGTGGTGGTGTAGTTGTAGTTGTGGTAGCAGTAGTAGTAGTAACTGTAGTAGTAGGCGTAGTTGTAGACTGTGTTGTCGTGACTGGCTCTCTAGTAGTTGTAGTCGTAGTACTAGGAGCTGTGGTAGTGGTAGTAGTACTAGTAGTAGTCGGAAAAGTTGTGGTTGTTGTTGTTACTGATTCAGTTTCAGTGTTAGCTACAGCTGCGGTCGCTGTGTGTGGTGCTGGTGTGACTTCACTCCCTTCTGTTGTAGTAACTACAGTTGCAGCATCGGTTGTTGGTTTTGGTGTGGTTGTTGCTGTTGTTGTTGTTGTTGGTGGTGGTTGTGGTGGTGGTGGTGGTGTGCGTGTAGTCGTAGTAGTTGGTGTAGTAGTAGCTCTAGTAGTAGTGGTAGTAGTAGTGGTAGTAGTAGTGGTAGTAGTGGTAGTAGGAGTAGTAGTTGGAGTTGCCCTTGTGGTTGTCGTCGGTCTAGTGGTTGGTTGCGTTGGCCTGATTGCGGGCTGGGTCCGAGGATTGGAGTCAATTCGGAAAGCACCTAAAATAGAATACAATTTAATTTGACAATGTCCTCAAGTTTCGTGTACTACACCCACTTACCTCAGTTTTAGTTTTAAGTTTCATTTTAGGTCGCCTGTAATGTGGTTTGAAAAACCTGTTTAATTTAACTGTAAACGAGCGGGATTAAACAAAACAGTTCGAAATACTTCCAAATGATTCTCCTGCAATCATGGTAGAAAGCCGGACCTTTGTACATAACTAAGAGTAAAAACTATTAAAATACATTAAAATATTTTTACACGGGAACAGATCCTATACTACCACACTTTTGCAACTTTCCGTTTGCAAATACCTATATAAGACAGAAAATAATATTGTATTGTACGGTTTAGCATCAAGAATTTGCAGGAACAAATCTTCAACAAAAATGTGTTATTTAAAAAGTGACCCGACTATTTCACAATTCTTCAGACCTTAACTACTTTACTACCTTTAGCCCATGGTGAGGATCGAAACAACGAATTGCAGATTTCTGCTTGAACTATCTACCAACATACCACTAAGCTACGCTACAGACTCAACTGATTCTAGGTCAATCCAGTACAGTTCAATGTCACATTACATCCTGATTTCAACCTTTCGGAGACTGATCTTTATCTTAACAATACTCACTTATACTATGTCCAGGTATAGAGTTGAACCTACAATTATTGCATTACCTTTAATTTCTCTATCACTGGCAGGCGTCGGCTTTTTGGTCGTCCGATAGTGCGAAAACCGCCCGGTCGGTGTGAAATGTTTGTTATCCGGCGGCAGCGTAATTCGTGGTGCCCTGGTAAAGGTTGGCCGATTATTGCTCGGCCGTTGAGTTACCCTTGGGCGCTGAGTTATCCTAGGCCGTTGAGTAATCCTGGGTCTTTGGGTAAATCTTGGTCTTTGAGTTATCCTAGGCCTAGGAGTTACCCTTGGCGCCTGGGTAATTCTAGGTCGCGGTGTTGCCCTTTGGGGACCCTGGGTTACCAGGGGTTTTCTGCCCGGTCGGACCTGGCCATTGGGCAGGACCACTAGGACCTGACCCCGGTTGTTGGTTACACTTCGCCCCTCACAGGCGCATTCTTGGCACCCGTCCAACCTGGTTAGGGTCAGACAGGTTGGAAATGGGTAGGGGCAGTCGATGTCAGGGCAGTCTAGGGGCGGCGGTTTACAGTTGCAGTTGTGCGGACAACCCCATCGGTAGGTCAGCTCGCAGTCTTTGGGGCAGTAGACTTCTTCGCAGTAGCGGAATCCGCCCTGCCCACGTACCAGATCTGAAACAAGAAAAAATACCTTAGGTATAACCAAGAGTACATAATAACTAAGAGTTGTGACAGGCGTCACACTCTTAGTTAATAGGCAGGACGCAGGAGTCATCATCTGCACGATAACGGCTGACCCCCCCCTCACAAATTAGACCCCAATGACCCACCCCCCAGACACTGAGTCTGTACCATTGTAACAGGACTTATGAGAGGAGCCAATCTGTGATTGAGATCTATCCAACCTTATCCCATAAATTAATTGGCCATGTCAAGATAAAGGATCCGCCAATTGTTTTTCTTTGAAGCATTTATTTTCATGGTGGTTATGGGGGTTCTTAATTTATTGCAGAGATTGGATCCGTAACTACACCATTTAGTTTCAAATTTTTGTTGGGAGTTCCTGACGGTTGTTAATCGTTTTCAGGACATTTGATCCTCTACTATCTGGTTTCAAGTGTTTGCTGGAGCTTCTGAGGGTTCTGGAGTCCGTGGGATTCAGAAAAGTGTGTGCGTTTTTTGGGTTTAGACTTGTTCATCTTGGAGTCAGCCATTCAACTGATACCCTTATGGTGGATGGATATTGGATGTAGTAGGCATACTAGCTTCAGTCTAAACTTCTGAGAAAAGCCAGGAAGACCCCTTAAAGTACACCCCGGTTAGGCTACAAATTTAGTGACTGAAATACAGATGTGCACATTATAGACATGCCATGATACGTGATGTGTCTGAAGGAAAAGATTCGCAATGTAGTCACTGAGTACTGAATACAAACTCATGGGCCTGTTCAAGAAAGGGTAGAGTAGAGTTAAAATTAACTTTATCCTTTTCATGAAAGAGTTAAACGAGGGAAACTCAAGCTTGAGTGGAGTTAAAACGAGTTAAAAACAGTTAATTTTAACTCTACTCTACTCTACTCTACTCTAGCCTTTCCTGAAAAGGCCCCATAAAAAATTTGATAACCTGTTTCTGGTGACGGTTCTCGAAGTTCTTACTTTTATCTTGGCATGTGCCAATTAAGTAATCACTTAACTGATTAATCAATTAATTGATCATCAATCAGTTAATTAATTTTGATTGCACAACTAATGCACGATACTCCAGATTTTTATAGTTGATCAAAATTTACTACTAACGCAATTATCACAAAATGTGTTTAGAGGTTGAAGATTGTCTTCATAAAATGTGTTATATGTTTTGTTGTTGTTGTTATATGTTGTTATATGTTTTTCATAATGTACTTTTTCAGCAGGATCTTATTTAAATTAGGTCATTCTCAAAAGTTAAATCCTTACGTAACTTTAAACTATTTCTTAACTTCCCCATCAAGGCTAGGGTGTCTTCACTTTCAAAAACAACTTTTGTAAGTCAGGAATTCAAAAGTTGACAAAACTTTCAATGCCACAACTTGCCATAATCCTACAGAATGGACATTAATTATGTCAGTAATCTAAAACACTATAATTATTGTTGTTAGAACTGTCACGTTGCATTTGCAGCAAATTCAGTTACAATATTGGACTAACTGGAATCCAAAGAAATTTTGGAATCGCAAAAAAACTTTTTCGAAGAGGCGTCATCGAGGTTGTAAAATCATAGATCTTTTTATAAATCTGGACCAAATAACGTTTGTTTCAAAACATTACGAAAAGTGGTGCAAAAATTGCAGGTAGCTGCATGCAAGACAATTCTGAGAGAAGCTCGCTAAAGCTAGTGTTGAAAAAATTGTTATGTTTACGTATAGATGTTATGTTTAGAAACAATAAGTTTAGGATAGTTGCCACTTAGTTTCAGTCTAAATATAATTCCTGGAGTTCGAAGCAATGCAGTACCGGATTTTGTTTATCTGTCGATACCTGGGGCAGCTTCCATTAAAGGTGTTGTGTAACGGCAGTATGCCACCAGTCGATAACTGATGGTGGTTGTCGATGATCTGAAGTAATTTTGACATACCGGTATCGACCGACCGATTTCTTAAAAAAAATGCCATTTTATGATTTCCACCTCACTTGGGCACTGGCGAGGCGGGGGCCGTCTCAAAAATTGGCAGTTTTGATTTTTTGTTTTTGTTACTGCTTTCCTCTGCATAACTCGTACCGAATGGCTGACCAGAAAACATTAATAAATAATAATAATAATAATAATAATAATAATAATAATAATAATAATAATAATAATAATAATAATAATAATAATAATAACTTTTGTCAGATCAAAATTGACCCGATAATTGGGTGACGATTTTCAGCATAGCTACGATTCCTCAGGATCAGTGGAGCGAAAACTCTTAGCGTACCTCAGCTACCAAAGGACTTCATTACTGGAATCAGCCCCCTGATTTCTTTACTGCTCAACAACTAATTGGGGATGCTCTCGCAGTACTCCGACTACAATATGTAAACCCTTTTCGGTTTAAGATTTGGTATAAAATCAGATTGCCCCTGATGGGCTAAATATTGTAGTTCTCCTACCAGGGCTTTTGGACCAAAAAGGAACCGAGGAGATAGCCCATACAGGAAGCGCCAGGCACCCTTGTATCCACTAAACAAGTACCTATGAGAGAGAAGGGAAGAGGGAGGTTCAGGATTTTATTCTGAATTGAAAGTAAAGAATTGGCCCAGCCGGGCATCGAACCACGGCCCTTTTACTCCTGAATCAGACATGCTATCCCACTTACGCTACCATCTCAGCTGAACTCCCATATCATACTTATTAATCTTTCCGATGCTTGCTTCCCTTACAATATAATGCTGCCCGAAAAGGTGACCGGTTTGTGTTACTGAGGAGAGAGAGAACAAGGAAGCCTTAATGCGCCTGTTCGGGTATTCACGTGCTCCTCATAAACTGGTATATTCCTTTTCCCAGGTTGTTTCTTGAGCCGACAATGTTAACATCATCGAAACGTTACAAAAACGTTTTGTAAGGGAAGCAGGCATAGGAAAGATTGACAAGCCTGTACGGGAGTTTAGCTGATGGCCCTGTGGTGTAGTTGGTTAGCATGTCTGCTACGGAGTCAGAAGAACCATGGTTCGAAACCCGGCTGGGCCAATTCTTTACTTTCAAAGGTGAGTGAAAAGCTGAACCTCCCCCTTTCGTTCTCTCTTCTAGATCCTTGTTTCATGGGTACAACTGTGAGCCTGACGGCTCCCGTCTTGGGCTTGTCCTGAGTTTCTTCTTGGTCCACCAGCCCTGGTAGAAGCGCTACAGTTTCTGCACATGTCTGCTTTACAATGATTGGCTGAAAGCAGGCCTAAATTAAAGTCAACCAGGTTTAGATATCGCCATTGTGAAGTTTGACTCTATCAATGTTAGTAAAACTGTACGATCAAATTTTCTGCCAAAGTCGCTACAGAGTTAGACAAAACTCACACTTGCAAAATAATAATTCAGATACTTTCGTATTAATTTCAAAATTAAACACAATAAGTGTATACAGCACCAACAAATTCACAAAACAGTTCGAGAAACTCCCCGAACTGTGCACAGAAAAAGCGCACCCAAAACTTGTAAAGAGAATCTTAAGTCATTACCTCCGACCGATCTTCACCAAGTTTCTGTAACAACTGAACTACCCAAGCGCATCTTAATTTTGACGAATTAGCTATACTGTACTGCACTGCTGATTCTAGACAGCACGGTGAGCGTTTGCTCTTTCTGAATAATCTCAACAATTCTATAATTAGAACCTGCGTGCTAACTTCATATAATTTCTAAGATACGTGCACGCTATCTTTACACTATGAATTTTAAAATTTAGTACTATTTGGGACGTATGCCTGAGTCTGGGGCCTTTTCTGAAAATTTGGTTGAAAGTAATGTAGTAACTAAACTAATACACTCTCAACCAAAAGAAAATATTTACCGTCTAAGAAATCTTAATGCACGTTGCCTACCTCCCTTACTAAGAGCAATGAGGCATCGGAGCCCTTCTTTGAGATTATGTAAGTAAACACTATATAATCTTTTTAACTAATCTCCTAAAAATGCTAAAATTGAGTAATAGATGCTCACCTTGCCCGGAGACAGAAAGCACAGAAATAAGCACAAATATTGCTGAAAAACTGCAGCACCAACCACGTTGAGCTAGCATTGTGATAAATTCGATTAATTCCAGTTAATCCCAGTTAATCCTGCGAACTCCCGTGACAGAACAGCAAAGCTCGCTTTTTAGAGAAGAAAAGCTACGCTCTACTGTTCTGTGCTGGCTGAAGACTGAAACAGGCGAAAATCAACTGATGAAGCAACAAACAAAGCCGACGTGCATGTAATATCTTCCAAAGCGCACAAATTACCTATATCGGTTTTGTTGTACTTGTCAAAAATAATAAATTGGTTAATGTATTTGCTGTAAAAACCGGCCGACTGCCCCCCTGAAAATTTTAGGATTTTTCAGAGAATCACTCATGCGTACCCAGCAAAACAGAGAGTAGTTAAGTAAAACTTTGTTCTTACATAAAGTAGTTAGCCCACACTCTTTTGATATGGAAGTTTTTGCAAAACTCCCTAATTATTATCAAAATATTTCATCCGTAAAGTTGGAGACATATTTTTCGCAAACTTTAATAACAAGCGATAGTTACAAGATCAAACTCAACAGTAGCGTGAAGTGAGTGTTTAATATAAAAAAGTTAATGTTAAAGAAAAAGTTATATAAAATTGTTTAATTGGGGCGGATCTAAAATTATACTGAAACTTTTTTTAGAAAGAAGCTATACTAGTTTAAAACCTTTAACTTCTCACATTGGCAATACCTGCATAATCTCTTGTTAGTAAATTTTTGACAAAAACTTATTTATGGAATTTTCTTGCAGGAATGTTAAACTGATTATTTTCAACAGCTGAAGTTTAGGCAAAAGAAGTAAGAAACGTTGTACACTTGAAATCCAGAAATTTGAGAGAAAGTTTGTGCCAACGAAACTCAGGGTCTTTTCAGGAAAGGGTAGCGTGTAGAGTACTAAAGTTAAAATTATACCCCTTTTTAACTCGTTTTAACTCCACTCAACCTTGACCTTTCCCTCTTTTAACTCTTTCGAAAGGATCGAGTTTGTTTTAACTTTACTCTACCCTCACTGGTGGACAAGGGGGGGGGAAGGGGGGAATTCCCCCGTCGGCGAAGTCGTTCACAAGGGATCGCGAAATTGCTCCCACAAGGGGTAAGAAAATTGGCCACAAGGGGTAATAAACTTGCCCAAAAAAAGATTTACAACCAATGTTTCCAAAACTTTCGGGTCTCGCCGGAATTTTTCACTGAAAATCACTATTTTTGGCTAAAAAACGTCCGAACAACGTTCCATTTGCTAAAAACGCAGTTTTTTCGTTAAAAACGGCAAAAGTCGGGTGTGGGTAAAACCCGGCCCCGGCTCCGGCCCCGGCCCCGGCGCACCTGGGTAAAACACGGCCCCGGCCCCGGCGCACGCACTTGTTTTAGGTGGGTAAAACACGGCCCCGGCCCCGGCCCCGGCGCAGGGTAAAACCCGGCCCCAATGTTTAGAAAACCCGGCGCAATAAAACACTTGAGTATAATATGCATGATATATTGTATTAGTGTGTAACTTACGATAATGTAAACTGTATAATCCCTTACAACAATGGAAAAGTATATTTGTACGCATTGTCTTGCTGTATTGCATTATATAACAATTAAGTCACGCAATCAAATAATTTTCTTACAGATTGCATTTAATTTAATTTATTGCATCTAATCATTTACATTTAATAACACATTTATATAAACGGCATTAGGATACTCATTTTGAATAAAAAATGCATATGTACTATTCGTACAATATACTCTATACCTCACGATGTTTTAGAATAGGGCTGTAAATTGTAAAAAAGTAAAAGTTACCTTAATAGTTAATAATTGTAAAAACATTTTTACAGTTATTAACAGTAGCAAAATTTCAAACATTTTAGCAGGTTTTACACTTTTTAACACTAATTTTTGCTGATATATTTGTAATGCAAATGCGCATGTATTTGATGATATATATTGTTTCAACAAGCAAAGAAAATGAAGATAAATTAGATTTTCCAAAATCATTTCTTTGCAATTTTTAAACAAGATCTATGTAATCTTAAGTGTGCTTGAAAATGTTTTCTTTCAAAATTAGCACTAAAGTTTTGAAAATTTGCAATCAATTTCTCTCCCAATTCAGCCCCAGTTAGAAGGGAAAATTTGTTTGATGTAACTTTCGAAAAATCAGACCAATTTAGCTCAAACTTTGCTTTGAATAGACCAACACATTTCTGATTGATCGGGAATATGTAGAATTTTAAAATTTAAGAATTCTTAATATGTTAGTTTACTACGGGGATGCCAAGAGAAGAGGTACAAAAATTTTCAAGTGCTCCTTAATGTCCCCCTCCCCTTGGAAAACTTAATTTTTTTAAAAATTATATACAGTTTTACCTATTACGTACTATCTCAAGAAATAATTATACTGAATAATTTAAAACTTTTTATTCGGATCTTACAAATACTATGAGTTCAAAATAATTTGTTTTGATAGGTAGGTACCATTAATGAATATATATTAAACGGCAACAAACCCTTGTGTAAAGAGGAAAGTATAAAGATCGAAAATCGATCAACTACGCCTTAAATGTTTACATATATGTGTAATTACACATAAACCTCTTATACTACATAAGAATTTACACTGTATCTGCGCCGGGCTAGTGCGCCGGGTTTTACCCACTTATTAAACTCTTCGTGCGCCGGACTGGGGCCGGGGCCGGGTTTTACCCAGACCCCAAAAGTCGCTGTCAAAAGTACTGATAGAACAAATTGCTGCCACAAGGGTTGCCGAAATTTGCTTACACAAGGGTCAGTGAAATTTGACCTCCCGTTCAGGTATGTCTACCCGTTCTTGAAAAGGCCCTCAATCAGTTTGCTCCCAGGGCTCCCAGGTAGCGTAACTGGTCGCATTTTTGTTTGCAGTTCGGAAGGTCCGTGGTTCGATTCGCCTAAGAATTAAAGTAAAAGTTTAGCATTCACCAACTTTGAACTTTCTATGTGTCTACGATTGTCTCAACGTAACTGTATTTATTAGTATTATTCTATTTTTCATATATCATAGAGAAATAATGAAAAACGCCTGCCTGCAGTCACTAAGGACGAAGCTTTAGTCCGAACAGGAGAGAGCCAATGGGCGCTGCGAGCGCTCTTACCCAGAGAGAACTAGTCTCTGGAGCTCCTGCCTGGTTGTTTATATTATATATTATATATTGTTTATTGTTTATCAATATCAATATCTTTATATTTTTAATATCAATATCTTTAATATATCTTTAATCTTATCTTTAACTTTAATATATCTTTAATATCTTTAATATATTTATTTCAATATATTTAATATCGTTATCAGTATCTTTATATTTTAATATATTTATCAATAATATATTATTTATTGTTTATCTATTTTTATATACTAATATTTATTGCAGCTTCTCAAGACCAACCAGGAAATCTGAGCTGACGCAATCTGGGGGACTTTCAGACTTCTAATTGTCAGTTAAAACTTGACAAACAGTAGAAGGTTAAAACTCGAACGAAAGAAGGTATAAGTCCGGTAATTTTGGATCTCTGCTGGGACTCGAACCCACGACTTTCCACGTACTAGGCGAACGGTTTGCAAGCTGAGCTGCAGAGGCACTGGCATGTTGTATCTGGAGTTATTAGATTATATTATAATGATAATAATTAGATAATAATATAATTATCATAGATAATAATAATATTAATCATAGATAATCAATTGAAAAACCCGAGTGTTGTTGGACGACCTGGTCGATCGCCACATGAGAAAAACTATTTCAAAAAACTACGAATTCTACCAAAAATTCGGGAAAACCAAATACGAAGAAAATTCCCTTCCTTTCCTTCCTTGGCTGTGGGATGCGAGCCTAATTAAACCCCAATCTCCTACAAGCACGCTTGAAGTATGATTTATTTGCTGACTTACAATCGGATAGTCCAGTGTTCGATTCCCGGCACGAAAAACTTTAGAATTCGGTGAATAAGAAACTGGTGAGTGACTAAGATTTCTTCAGATTCAGGAATGGTTGAGCTCAAGAACATTAAGATGTTTGGCAAGGTCAGTTTAACAATCAAACTTTGAAAGTGAAATTCGACGAGGCGAGACGACAGTTTAAATTAAAATTGCCTCCGCCAAAAAATGTCGAAACTTGCATTGGCAATTTTTAGTCAGTAAAAAAGAATTTTATTGTACGAGTAACAATGGGCTAACCTCTTTAGAACTGAATAATACCCTAAATTGCCGAATTACATAAAGCGGGAGTTCCCCAAAATTTAGACATTATATTGGCGGGAGTTTTTCAGATTTCAATAACTTTAAGACCATTATTGTATTAGATCAAAACAGAAACCTCTAAGTTGTGACACAAACTTTCTTTTTTGCAGAATTGACTTTTAAACAGCAAAAACGACATTTTCATGTCAAAAAAGTGATGTTGAAAATCCGATTAACTGAACTACTAAACGCAAACTTGTAACTGTGTTAATGTTAGGCGATTAGTAAAAAGTTCGTGTGAACTGGTGTTAAATTTGACACCTTTTGCTGCAGTTGTGGTTGATTCGGATGTGTTTCAGTTACAGTTGAAAGACAATTCAATGTTTCAAGAAAAACAAAAAATCGCTAAAATCGAAATCCATTCTGTTTGTTTTTTGTTTTCACATGATTTAAAAAATTTTGGGACTAAAATTAAAGCAATGTGATAACGCTCTCTCACTAAGCTTGCGTGATCAATTACAACTGCTCGCCTTAATAACCCCTATACGCTTCTGGATTTACTTTAGGCGAAAAAATATTAATATGCCGATTAATATGAAGGTTCGAGTGTGGGGGCCAAGCCTTTAATTTCATGGGGTTTCTGGGGGTTCTGAGGTTCTTAAGTTTACTAAAAGATTTGATCCATATCTACATTTAGTTCAATTCTTCTTGAGGTTTTTAACTTTTCGATGAGATTGAATCTGCAACTGCATATATCTGGGTAGTTTTAAATTTTTGTTGGGTTTTTTTAACCTTTTGAAGAGATTTAATCCTCAACTACCCAAATATTAAGTTTTTGCTGAGTTCCAGAATCTCTGGGTTCCGGATGTTGTGGGGTTTCTAAAGGGTTTACTGTACTACTTGCCTTGCCTTGCCTACCACTTTTCACGGCTCCCTGGCTATCAAAACGTCTAACTTTCATAACGTCTACCGAAGAAACGTCTACTGAGATAACGACTAACACAATTTAAAATGAAACAATAAACTAGATGTAGAGTTTAATTTTAATGTGTTTTCAAAATACATTTACTTTAAAATAACATTAAACCTGATTTGCTTTATTTAGAAAATGATTTTAGACGTTTTGAAAGTGTGACACAATATTAGAAAAATTAGACGTTTTGTCAGTAGACGTTTCGTAGATAGACGTTATGAACGTTAGATGTTTTGACTTTAGACGTTTTAAATGGATACCCTTTTTGCCTACGCCATTTCAAAACTCAAGATCACTCTTCTACCCGCGTTTATTAGTCAAAATTCTCATTTGCCTACAAATAGATCTTCCAAAACTAAGAATCCCTCCTTTACCTACAAATTAATCTTTCAAAACTAAGAGTCACTCATTTGCCTTCACTACCGTAATCTCTTTTCAATAACTGTAACACTTACAATACAAATATACTAAAGTCTGACATAAAAACGTGTGTAAAACTGATCACTTCCACTGCATTTAATATTTATCAGAGACCCTTAACATTGCATATTTTCAGAATCCTCCATGATGAAAAAATTTTTATGAAATTGAAAGATTTGAAAATATTTTTAATTTCAAAATACCAGTTTGTCTGAATTTTTCCGGAATATCCAAGTCTCTTCCACTGTATTCTGAACTGTATGCGACTTAATGCGCAGAGGGGTGTAAGAATTTAGGTTTCAAATTGAAGTTTGCTTGTTTATGTCTCAAAAATTTCAATCCAAATTCGTGAGAAACCAAGAGTCCCACGAGCACACCTTAATTAATTTCTAGAAATTTGCTACTAAGCAAAGAACACATAAATTACGCCACAATGACGTTTGTAGAACTGTCTGTAGAATAGACAATTAACAATTGTAGTCGAACTGGATGCAATCAAGAGTACATAATAGATAAGAGTGTGACAGCTGGCAAGCTCTCTGTTATCAGCTGCAGGTACATGATCTGTTCGCTAACGGCTGACCCGACACAAACGTGTATGCTCACTTCAAAGGAATTCGCACGCTATCTTTGCGTTCTAAGCTCGAAGCCGACATAAATTAGACGCACGCAGGAGTTGTGCTTTCGAGCTATAACACATAAAGATACGGTGAGTGAACGTACAGAAACGTGGGTACTGATTTGTGGGGGGGTTCACTGTTTGTGAGGGGTCAGCCGTTAGCGTGCAGAGCATGTACCTGTAGCTGATGACAGAGATGCAGCCAGCTGTCACACTTTTATATATTATGTACTTTAGATACAATCGCATGAAAATTTGAGAACCTCCTTTTTCTAGTGGGGTTTTTGGTGTTCTAACTTTTATCTTTACATGGGACGAATGGAGAAAGAAATGGTATTTGAAGTCAAGTAATCATTTTAAGCAAACTACTGAAACTAAAGCTATGTTTTAAACTAAGGGCCTTTTCGCGCGCGAGTTAAACGAGTTAAAATTAACTCTTTTAACCCCCATTCGCCCACTCAGGGAGTTAATTTTAACCCTATTGATTTTAACTCGTTTAACTCTGCTCGTTTTAAGTCAGCGAGAGTTAAGAGTTAAAACAGGCAGGGTTAAAATTAACTCGCTGTGTGCGCGACTAGTTAACTTTAACTCGTTTAACTCTACTCGCTTAACTCGCGCGCGAAAAGGCCCCAAGCTAAGTTAGACAAATCTAATAGATTTTAGACTGGCTGAAACAAACTACAGCAACTTGATGTTTAATCTTTTCTTGGCAGGTAGCTATTTAAAATGACGAGTCTCAGGGTTAAAGAAGGTAAAACAAACGTAGTAAAATGTGACATGAAAAAGCAATAAGAATGTGATAAAATCTGAGTTTTAATTCCAGCCTATGATAGATTGCTGGTCACATTACCAATTTGGAACTTCAAACGCAAACACCCTTTATTACACACATAGCACACACATAACATACAATATGCAAATTAGGTCCCGGTTCAAAATCCTCGTTTCAGTTTACACGAGGGCGCATACTGGTGCACATGCCGGCCCATGGCCTGAAATTCGGTTTCCCACGCCGCAACGCCACACGTTTCCACTACTGGGGCCCAAACGCAGTTCATATAGAGGGAATACATTAGACAGATTGTTCGACCTTCTTCGTCGACGTTGTTGACGGGAATGATATTCCCGCTCAGAATGGTGGTTGCCGCCGTGTGAGTGCGACTCTGGGCTTCGGACTTGGCACGATGAGCACAGGCGGCAACCTGTGAATTCGTGGATAGGGATTGGATGCAGTTGAGGTGTCTGAAATAAAGTAAGTAAATAAGTAAATAAGTACATAGGTAGGTAAATAAGTATATAAATATAAACATAAATATATAAATATATAGATATATAAATAAATATAGATATGTGAAAGGTTGAAATTAGGATTAAAAGTGCTGAAGAAAAGAGCGGATAAGTGAAACGCTGATATTTAACAAATAAATAAATTAGACATGAGCAAAATTCCCAAAAAATGAAAATCATTAAATGGAAATTGGAATTTTAAAACGTTCTGATTTTCATTGTAGTTTCGAGTCCAAACTTTACAGTTACATTCAACTGTGTCTATGACTAAGCAAACAGCATCAAGCAGAATGTTGTAATCTCCTGAATTTACTGAGGAAGAAATGACTAAATTCTCAACAATTAAATTTTAAAATTGAAACCAGGTTTAAGACCGCCCATTTCAAACTCCTTACTCCAGGAAAATTTGATGCGTCTCCGGTTTACAGGGATAGTTAAAGGCATTGTGAACATCGTCGAATCGTTTGTATTTTCGCCAACATCGACTAATCACTCGACCGCCAATGAAATCGAGTGCTGCGTTGTAGCGTTCACAGGTGCTGCGCAGCTTGTCCCTGGTAAAGGTATAGGCGACGGGAAAAGCTACCGAATTTAGGGCGCGTCTGCGGTATCGAAACAGCTCTCGATAGAAGGGAAAGAAGACGTCATCGATTCGTGCGTGCATTTCGCCAGTACACTGCCGGTCCCGAATTGAGGCGAATAGGTCCAGATTCTGAAACAAATAAAGCAGCAATTATTTCATTATTCGTTTGTTAGTTTATGTTGTGATGCGTCATTTTGAGGGATTCGTGCGAACTCGGAAAGGTTGAAATCAGTGTAATAAACTAAGCTTATTTCATTCATGAACATGAATCTTGAACAAAAACATTTTTCTGTTCATCTGTCAAAAAATGTCGAACGTTCTCAATATTATTATCTATGTAGTCTTTTATTGACTCGAACCTACACTCGCCTATCTCTTCATAAAATTAATGCTTACATCGGCACATCGTTCGCCAAACGGGCAAATTGGTGTCAACTTTTCATGCTGATCCTCGTCGATTTCTCGATAGTCTGGCAGGTCAAACTCCGCTTGATTCTCAGTCAGGTCCGTCGTCTGGCTTGTCTGAGAATCTACCGGAGCCTCAATGCTCGTGTCTTCATCGAACGGCCAGCCGGTGGATATTTTATCCGCCACAAACTTTGTCGGCGGAATCCAGGGAAGCTGAGTCAGTGCTTCGACAGTATCACTTTCGATCGCCGGCGCGATATGACTAAGTGGTACTCCCTCGAAGTCGTGTGGGTTTGCCAGGTTTTCTTGTATTTCAGGTATTTCCAACGAATTTCTAGAGTCAGTTCGGACGGGAAATCCGTGCGAATCGATGAATTGTTGATTGGGAACGGCCAAAAATCCTTCAGGTGATTGGGTGGTTGGTTGCCACCATTGAACGGTGGCAGAGTCGGTTTCTAGCAGATTTTCTTGGACTGGGGCCGGTGGGACAGCAAACGGCGGGGGTGTTTCGGAGGGCGGTGGGATGAATTCCACTTTTCCGTTCGGTGCCAGGATAACATGTCCACTCTTGGACAGCATGCCGGGTTGGACTGCGGGCCAGACCCATTTCGACGATTCGTCGGTCGGTTGGATTGTCGACTCCGCCAGTTTCAGCGAATCCACGAATTCCGAAATTCGTGATCCGCTGGCGCTGGCGTAGTCGAAATCCGGAACCCGGTTGTCAAAGTCTCCGTAGTCGTCTGGGATTGGTGTGCTGTCGATCACGTGGAAAATCATCGACGGTCGAACGGCCTGCAGCTTGAATTCTTCGCGATTCTCATTTGGTCGACTTTCACCTTCGCGATTCTCATTTTGTCGACTTTCGAAGTACTCCTGAAATCCGTCTTGTTCCTTTTCGTCTGGCGTATTTTCGTTTTCTCGATTGCCGAAATAGTCTTCAAACTCATTCTGGTTTTCAACGGGGCGATTTTCATTTACTCCTCCACCGAAAGGCTCATTTTCAGTTTGCCGACTTTCATAATATTCCTCGTAGTCTTGTCTCGGTTTTTCTGTTTCGGCAACCGAAAACGGTTCTGAGGTTTCGGTTTGCGGCTGACTAATGGTCCCGAAAAAGAACGTTGTTGCTTCCGCCGGAGCTAATGTTGTAGTTGTAACTAGTGGTTGTGGTGTAACTGTTGTAGCTTGAGGTACACCGAAGAAGAATACCTCCGTAGTTGGAGCAAGATTAGGACTATTAGTAGTTGTAGTGGCAGTAGTAGTAGTAGTCGTGCCTGAAACAAAAAAGTACATCACAATTAAGTGGAAGAGCAAGCAATTGAAATGCATTTTAAATTCTTAATTTTAAACACAGCTGCGAATAAGCAAACCAATTCTTCGGGCCAGAACACAAACCCGAAACTTGAAATTCAAAAACTTTTAATTCTCCTGTCCTGGTTATCCGATGCAACACAATATCAATGTCATTATTAAGTATTCACTGAACTACAAACTTTAATTATTACGTAATTGATACTTAATTGCGGCAGGGCAATCACCTTTATATTCCTGTCCTAGTATTTGCAGTTAACTACGTTAATTGACCTAATAAAGTATTTTAAATTAAGTTCAAATTTGTTTCAACAAAAATTCATGAGAGCATCTGATATAAGCAGTAGTTTCCGACTGCGCTAAGTGGAGGATCGTGTCAAGTCTGGAGCTTGCAAAAAGTATAATCTAGCACCCTGTTTCGAATCCCTCCTGGGCAATCTGACAAGTCTGTCAAGGGGTGGCAGCCCGCCAGTTGCACAGAGCATCCATGACGGTGAACATAATGGAGGTCCTGACAGTCTTGCAGAACACCTCGGGTAATTGCTATGGCAATTATTCATTGTCAGCATCCCCCGTCCCTCACAAATGTATAAGTTCTAAACTGGCACTACCCCTAACCGGAGTACCGACTAGGGTGAGGTGGCTGTAAAAAGCTTCATGAGGGTAATGCCAAATCTAATGACAAGTGGAATTGTATAGAGTTAATGTCAATGTTAAGGGTTAACCCTACCCCATTCCAAACCATGTACTCTTGTTATACCATTCCCTACGTAGCAAATGCCACTGCAAGAAAACAGAAACGTTTCTTCTGAAAATAAAACACGTCTTCATTGAGTTAATTTAATTGACTGGTCTTTACCAGCAGTTGACTCCTTGCCGAAACTATAATACAGATCAAAATCCGATAATTCCTGATCAATCACTTCGTCTGATTGATCCGGCGGAAAGGTAAATCGACTTCCGATAAAGATTTTCGAATCCCCAGGTCCATGCAGCATCAGCAAATCCGTGATATTGGTTGTGGACCCTCCAGCCTGAAAAGAAATTAAGAATTTAAAAATTAAACGAACGTTTGAACTTAGACTTAAATAACTTAAGCTGAATTAACTTAAATTATCTGATATTTTATACCTTTTCTATTATCATATAAATTATTAGTATCTTGTAATATACAACGAAAATCAATTTCAAAACGTAGAGGTGTTGAGAAATCGGATTCAAAAAGCTTTCCTTTCAAAAGTCGTTCCGCAATGCACCCCAAAGACGTAACTTTTCATTCATTTAATCATTTTTGCTTTTATTAGAATTTATAATTTTCATGATTTATGATTTTTCGCAAGTATCACAAGTTTGGGTAGATCTGATTTTCCTTGTCCAACTTCAAACATTTATGTCGCATTAGCTCCTGATTCTGCACTGCACCAAACCAAAAGACAAGCTTTGAAAATGCAAAATGAGAGTTAAGTCGCAAAGAATCAAAATTCGAAAAATCGAAAATCCGAACAATCCAAATTCGACCACACCAACCGTTCCGTTAACTCGCTGATAGATAATCCGCCGCCCATCATCTTCGCTGACAGCAATTATCGGGAACTCGCAGGCGCAACTCTGGCACCCGTCCAGGCCGGTATGAATGGCACAAATCGGAAATCGTTCCGGGCACTCGATTTTCGGGCAGATCGGAAATGTGCCGCAGTTGCAGTTGTGCGGGCAGCCGTCCTTCATGGTCAGGGTGCAGCCATCACGGCAGGTCAGGAATTCGCACTGCTTTCCGTTGATTTCAACTGTAAAATAGTGAAAATCCATTTTACTATATTAACTTAAGTTCAGATTCAAATTTTAAATCAAACGTAAATTAAATTTGGAACAGCTGAGTGCACAATCTTAGTTTCATACAACATAAGATTTTGTATCAAGAAAGAAATATGGGGACGCATACCGGAAAATTTCTTATTCTATAATTTTAATAGTTCTATAATAGTTCTACTGAGGTATATGAAAATAATTCTTTCTTATTTTCAAAATCTTTCACAACACAAAAATCGTTATTCAAAATAATGTAGACAACAAAACAACATAATTTTTAACTAACACCACATAAGCATAATAAATTAATTACCTAACTTCATCTCACATGACGCAATTAAAAACAATAGCAACAAAATTCCATAGCGGTTTCTGAATAGTACTAAAATTCCTTGCATGTCCAGGCAACGGAAAGCGATTGCATAAAATCTTCTGAATTCCTAAAATAAGTCATTTTCTACACATTTCAGACAAAAATTGTTTCATTTTTTGCGCAGTTTTTTCCGCACACTCTGTAACAATGCTACTTTTCAAGACGGCAATGATGCAAGACAGAGATTTGAACAAAGGCAGCGCTCCAGAGCATAGTTTTCGAGCTGATTACGCTGTAGTGTAACGCTTGTCATACTCTTATGTATTATGTACTCTTGCCTGTCGAAAAGCCTCAATAGAGGTTGAGTCGGTTAAAATTGCCACTGAGATGTACCGAAACTTGCACAATTAGGTGGGTCAGCCTTGTAATCTTTTTTCATGAACTTTCCGACGAAGAACAAATTGCTGAAACAGTTTTTTCCTGTTTTGCGACTGTGGCAATGTTAAAACTTGTCTCTTTCTTGAAGTCAGTGCAAATAATGATTCCTGGATTTAAGAAAAATGCAAATAACTAAACCGATTTAATGCTATTTAATCTAAAATAGCTAAAAACTAATGTAACATAGGCAGCTAATGTTATTACACTGCTTATTGGCTCAGCCAGATAAAATATAAGGCAAAATGAATCCTGAGAGCCTTTTCAAGAAAGGGTAGAGTAGAATTAAAATTAACTCGATCCTTTTCATGAAAGTGTTAAAAGGGGGAACTCAAACTTGAGCGGAGTTAATACAAGTTAAAACAGGTACCCTTAACTCTACTCTACTCTACCCTTTCTTGAAAAGGCCCTTAGATTACCAATTAATTGCCAAAAGTTAAAAAGTTATAAATAGAAGTAAGGAGTAGGATTAAGCAAGCAGTGCAGTAAATTTGGCAGAGTGGTGCTGTGGTACTGGTTAATTAATTGTAAAATTGTTAACCTTTCAACTTTAACAAGATAAAGCCTGGAAATCTGACTTCCAACACTAACAATAGAATTACAGACGTCCAAAATATTTGTCAAAATTCAGAAATACAGAAACAGAAAACCATTTAATGTGAACACTTTCAAGATATCCGTATAGAGGAAAAATGCGGTTTTTCAGTTTTTTCACAATAAACTTGCTTTATTGGCCATTATTTTCGCACCAACGATTACTATGGAATTCTTGTTTATTTTCACAAAAATTCCTTGTTGACGCATAGGCCCTTCTTGAAAAGTTGGGAACATTTGAAAATTCACATCAAGTACTTGAGGAATTTTAGATATGCTGTAGAATGTTACAAATACAAAAAGTTACAAAACTCTTAAAATCTTAAATTTGGACGGTGGGGGTTATGCGTGGGATCAACATTTTCGTTTTCAACTATGGATTTCAACTTACATTATGTAAATCAATTTACCCAAAAAACTTTCACTCAAACTGGCAAACTTGAATTAATTTGGAGGAATTGCAAACTGTCGCAATTTTAAGTTTGTCTATGCAGTAGAGATGAGGATTTTGGCTCGCGGCTCGGCTCGGCTCGGCTCGGCTCGGGTCGGCAGCCGCGCCCACCCGAGCCGGCAACAATTTCTCCCGAGCCGAGCCGAGCCGAGCCGGAGATTTGATACTCCGAGCCGAGCCGAGCCGAGCCGACCCCAACCAAAAATTTGAATTCGACCAAATTTTCCTGTCATATTTCCGAACTTCTTCCAACAAAATGGCTAACAAATTCAGTGAAGCCTGTTTAGTCTAGTTTGGTTTATTCTTCAGTTTTACGGCCTAATTTTAAATTTTCTTTACATTTCTTGATTTCCTCCAAAGCGAACTTTTTCTTAATGTTTGGCTGTCCTTGACGTCCGCTTGTATATTGTGCATATGTATTATTGGTAAGAAAGACTTTTGACTTATTTCATTCCTAGGTTGCTAGGAAGTTCTTCAAAACAAAAGCATTTTTGTGGATTTGACATCTGTATTTTGTGAAGGTTTGCTGATATTAAATTACATTGATGTTATAGTGCTTATGATAGTAGTAGTAATGAAACTTGCTAATTGTAGTATACCTCAAGTTATTAAGAAAACATCAAAACTCAAATTTGTTACGAGTACATAAATACGATGTTTTCAAGAAATTTGACGAAGACAACATGGAAAAGAGCAAAATTTGATGCAATCGGAAGAATTTAAATTTCAAGCTTGGCGAGCCGAGCCGAGCCGAGCCGACCCACTTTCAAAAACTTCCCGAGCCGAGCCGAGCCGAGCCGGGTATGACCGCGAGCCGAGCCGAGCCGAGCCGACCTCATTTTCTCGCGAGCCGAGCCGAGCCGAGCCGGAAAAGTCTTCTATATACTTTCAAGTTATGGGTCTATCACGATAAGGGCGGAACGCGATGCAGCTTAATTAATTAATCACGCAAGTCATACCTGCGGAATTCATTAATCACGCAGGGCTGACTTGCGTGATTAATGAATCACGCAAGTCATATCTGCGGAATTCATTAATCACGGAAGTCAGCCCTGCGTGATTAATGAATTCCGCATGCCACACCTGCGGAATTCATTAATCACGCAAGTCAGCCCTGCGTGATTAATGAATTCTGCAGGTATGACTTGCGTGATTCATTAATTAAGCCGGTCAGACTGTAAAAACTTTAACAAAATTACACGTTAAACATAGCAATAAAAGATTAATTCTTACAAGAACTCCGGCGTGATTAATGAATCACGCAAGTCATACCTGCGGAATTCATTAATCACGCAGGGCTGACTTGCGTGATTAATGAATCACGCAAGTCATACCTGCGGAATTCATTAATCACGCAGGGCTGACTTGCGTGATTAATGAATTCCGCAAGTGTGGCATGCGGAATTCATTAATCACGCAGATCTGACTTGCGTGATTAATGAATTCCGCAGGTCTGATCTGCGGAATTAATTAATTAAGGGGGGGATCGCGATTTTTCGACCATCTCCGATTTTTCTCATTTTCACATATTTTGTAGTCCTCATGGGTCCCCAAAACAAGACAAGTGCGTTTGTTGCAAAACTTTTCCTATCATTCACAATAGCCCTCCAAAGGTGACCCCGACATGTGTTAAACATAGGAAAATGAAAAAGTTAGGAAAATTTTTCTGCTACCAAAAGTTTGAGCGCTGTGTACGAGTAAATCGGCTACAACTTGGTGTAAACCTAATCTGGACTAGGTAGAGTGCTAATATCTATACGACGTTATTTCATGTAGGACCGTTAATTTTATACGAATTTAGAAACTTCGGGGATGGCGGTTTTTGCTCAAAATCGCTCTACAAATGTGTAGCTCGTTGAACATTTTGTCCTGTCCTGAACAAACCCTTCCGTATAGAAACTTCGCGGTTAGTTATTAGCACAGTAGATTGCTAGAGCTCTATTTTGAATATAATCAATCCCTGTCCAGACTTTTCAGTAGCTCACAGTTTTGGTAGCAGAAATTTCATTTTTCCTCAAAATTCATCATTTTTCGAAAATTTCGTGTTTAATGCTTTATAAGTCAGACAAAACTTAAGGTATCTCAATAAAATATGGTGTGCTAATTGGCATGCATAATGCCAATGTGTATGTAAAATTTCATGCCAATAGCCTGTGTTTTGCGTTGGCTACATATTACGACAGCATGGCGGACACCTATGTGCCAAAAATGTCAAATTTTCAATTTTTTCAAATATAGCCATATTTTATATCAAATTGAAGCTCTCGATGTCCTGAACATTTTATCTTCTTACACCAAGTCTCTACAAAGCAGTATGAGAAAGTTAGAGCGACTTAAAGTTTGAAGCAAATGACAGTCGGAATGAGCATTGCCGAATCGTTCAAACGCCGTTTCTCGCTCGTTGCTTATCTTGCCACTGTTATTTATGCACTAATAAATAGCCCCAACTAGAGGCTTTAATTTGATGTATTTGTCATGCCGTAGTCTGTTGTCGTCCTATGTGTACACCACCTCGAAGCCCTCAGCGAGGCATACTGGCGCAAATACTAAATTGTAGGAATTTGAACTGAAATATCTCTAAGCTGGATTGACTCTGGACTCTAAAAATTTGTCTTGTTTTTGGGCACATATGGGGGTATATTATACCCGAAAATGAGCGAAATCGGTGACCATAAAATTTGGTACCCGGCGACCCCCCCCCCCTTAAGCTGCATCGCGTTCCGCCCTTATTGTGATAGACCCATTAAGCAGCAATTTTTTTCAGTTCATAACCAATTTAGATAATATAACCAAATTCTCGCCACATCATTTAAAAATTTTAATCTAAAGATCTTGGATACAAGATCTAAAAATCAAATTTAAAAATCTAATCTGAATAAAGTCCCATCATTCTAGAATCCGTAAACAAATACAATGATACATGGGAAATTCCTAAACATGGTAGCAAGAGTACATAATAGATAAGAGTATGACAGGCGTGGCAATCCCTGGGGTGGGGCAAAAGTAAATTTGCAACCCATGCGCACAGAAAACCCAGCTAAAAACCAAAGAAATCCACACGATGCAGGTAGGTCATTTTTGGAAACAGGAAAACAGGGAAAGGCAAGTTAGTCAACTTTGACTAGTGCAAAGCAGTTTAGCATACACACAGAATGAGTTTTCTGGAAAAGAATTTCTTCTGGTGGGTGGAGTTTTCTAGCTTTCTTTTCCAAAACTTTTCAGCCCTCCCCCCATTTACACAATTCAGCAGGTGTTAAACTATTGTGAGGTTAAAGCAAACGACAGATTATTGTGTTCTGCAATAATAAGTTTTCAGTTGCAGACTGCAAATTTCTGCCCTCTGAATACGATTTGTACTAAACATGTGTGCATGTCATCTCAAAAGCAATTTTGACTGCAAAGCTAGAGTTAGCTAGGTTCCGTTAAAATAAAATGGAATTATATCTCATGGTAAACGGAATCAAATGTAATAATTTGCGAACAATTTAAACAAAAATCGGTCAAAATAGAATTAAATTTCTTGCTATAAACGAGGCAAACTAAATAAAATTAACTCGTATCTTCTCGATTCACTCACAGAATAAACGAAATTAAAACTCTTACATTCCGTTTTGAAATTAAATGGCTTAGGTAAATTATTAATGTGAAAGTTAAATTTAATTATGGATGATCGCATTTAGAATTTTAAATTTTACTTTTCGCTTTAACTACAGAGTATAGAAGAAGAAATTGAAAGACCAGCGTTAGTCATAATCCATCCCTTACAAAATTCCAACTGCAACCAGAGTAGTCGTCAGTTTTTTCATTAAAAATAAAACGAAATCCAGTACAATATTATGACGGCGAAAATATTTATGTCTAAAGCTTTGTAAATTTTAGTTTAAATTGTACTCATCCTAAATAAAATCTAAATAAAATAAAAGTAAAGCCAAAACACCACAGATGGTATGTCTATTAAGAGTAAATTATCACAATTTATCCAAAATATTTCGGCAGCACTTTGTCGCAGAAACTGTTGAAATTAGAAATCAGAAACATGACCACTTACAACTCAGGAAAACTTGAGGAATTTCAGTAAACGTTGGTTTTCAGAAAAACATCACGTCTACACTCTATGATTAATCATTTGAATAAACAAAATTTCAGCCTCCGTCAAAATTTTCCATTTTGTGTTCCAACTTTCAGTTTGCCATAAAAGCATGATTACTGCTTTTTTTGTGGAATGAGAAATTTAAAATTTAACTTTATTGTTGCCAGATTTTGATTGTGATTTCAACCAAATACTTTGTTATGCTCCCTACACAGTTGTTCAGTTTTTGGCTGGCTGATTGAAAAAACAAAAACATTTCTTTGTCTTTAGGACCTTTGGAACAATTTCAATTCTGGTCCCTTTAACTTTTCCAAAAAGGCCCCCTGTGTAGAAGGCTAATAACGCCGGAGCTAATCTTGGGTAATGCTTACATTAGAATTGCAAATTTCCACAAAATATTGCTTTTCGGGATTATTGGTCCCTTGGTGCTGTCCTTCTAGAGTTTGATCTATCTGACTGGCTATTTGATCAGTTAATGGCATTTCTAATCTTTTACCGGAAGCTGAAATTTGAGAGAGCCCAGAGTTAAGAGAATGTGTGAAAGATGTCTGCTTAGAGCTCCTATTTATTGTTTGAATCTTGTGACCTTCTAAGGATCTAGTTCCAAAGTAGCCGACTTGAATTTGAGGCAAAATTTTGCTGTAGTGACACATCTTTGTTTCGTTCGTTCTTTCATTTGTGAATCGAAAAATCATGGTTTCTAGCCGTCGGCCAAGTACCATCAGTGAACCATCCAAAAGGACGAATTTCCGAGAATTCGTAGATCAGACAACAATTCACGGATTTCGAGAATTTGTGGGATCAAATTCTTTTTCCGGGAAAATCGTCTGGGCCGTCATTCTGCTGGGGTCATCCGTATTTCTGGTCTACCAAATTCGTGGCGTAATCACGGAATATTTGGGCGAGCCCGTGGCGCCGAAAATCGAAACAACCCGGCCTACCGGATTTCCACCGATTCTATATTGCCCTAGTATGTTTCCGATTTTTTATTTTAACCATAGAGAAATAATGAAAAACGCCTGCCTGCAGTCACTAAGGCCGTAGCCTTAGTCCGAACAAGAGAGAGCCAATGGGCGCTGTGAGCGCTCTTACCAGAGAGAATAGTCTCTGGAGCTCCTGCCTGGTTGTCCAAAGAAGGACAGCCAGCTCGGCTCTATCTGTGCTGCAACATAGCCATAACAAAATACTAGATGGGTGGGTCGTTTTCCTATTTTACTTCTTGAAAGTTAATCACTTATCTCTGTGGATCAGTGTCGAGCACCGGTTTAGCTTTGCAATTACCTGATTCGCGGACCACGTTAGATCCAGCACTGCTACTACTCTACAACTTCCAAAACTGCACTGTCACAAACACAAGGGGCAAGCTTTAACTGATAATTCTTCCTAACTGATAGGCACAGCTTAGGCCCCAAACTCTATAAATTGATTATGAGTTTAATACTAAAAGTACAGTAATTGTTTTGCAATCAAGTTAATTAGTTTAAAATACAAGAACACAGTACTTTACATACGGACAATGGTATTGACATTTACAGTCATAACAGAAACAAGATGATGTCTATTATACTCCGCTTTTAGCAACTTATCTTGACAGTCTCAATGTTCTTTGATTCTAACTAAACAATCCAAACTTACAAGTTCAAGTTACCTTGGAAATCTTTAATCCAGATCCAATGACAGGCCAATCCCAATAGGTAAAAGCGCAAAAAAGGTTGGAAGATCAGAGGTTCAAAGATTAATACGATCAGCAGGTCTCCTAAAACAGACCACAAACCAATCCAACAGACCGGTATTTCCCGTAGGCCCTCGGTCTCAGACTTAGACAGTCAACAAAGCCAACAAAAGTCGTAAGAGCACAACCGTATCGCAAGACAGCCAAACCACGACTGATTGGAAATTTGGGAAATTTTTTGGAGTTCGGAGAGGACCTGTCAATCATGTGTGCGTGACGTGCGGAGGCGGAGCTTGCTCTTTTCTGTAACCTTTTGTGTAGTGCGTTTCGTGTATGTGTGAATCGTCATATATCGCTTATCAGTGACGTATGAACCCAGCTCTTGGGGTGAAGTTGGCTCCCAAAAACCCCAAAATTGTACGCATTAACCCCACTTAGTTTCCTGGGGCCGGTCCTATCAAAACGGGGTTAAGGTTTGCCCGGGTTATGCCTCATTTTGGGGTTTAACCCCAAAATTTCGGGGTGGGGTTAGCCCCGGGGTTAAACTGGTCCAATCAATCATTTTTGGGGATGCGTTACGGTAGCCCGGGTTTAGACGGGGTTAACCCGTTTTTAGGATTAGGCAGCCCAAAATAGGGTTAACCCATTTTCAATGGCAGGCAACTTGAAACGTTTGATTATATTTGCGTGCTGAAAATCGCTTACGCCAACCCGGGTTAAGGACTTAACCCTTCTAGGTGAAGAGGGTTAAGTTTTGATCTGCGTAACCTCGTTTTAACCCCGATTTCTAAACGCGGGTTTAATGATAGGACAGGGATAAGCGCTAATCCAAAAATAGCCTGTTAATCCCTATATAAAGCCGAGTTAAGCAAAGTTTTGATAGGAGGGGGCTTGGGTTAGTAACCCATTTTTAACGCGGGTTAGCGACTGAACCCGGGTTAATAACTTTGATAGGACCGGCCCCAGGGGAGATAAGATTTTTTCCAAATAAACCCATAAATTTTCAGAAGTAATATCCTTTCAAACTTCTAAATCTAATCAAAATACAGTTCAGCAATCAGTTTCAAACCATCATCCGCAAAGACGGAGACGACAATTGGAGTGCAGAAACTATGACCAGCAAAATTATAGAGCATTGAAATTTATACAGATATAGCAAAAGCCCGGATCATACCTAGTTAATATGGAAATACAATGCAATCGTCATTTGTCTGCAGAATAAATTGTTAAAATGCTCAATCAATTAACACAAAAATAATTAACGGGTTTCACAGAGTATGTAAGTAATTAACGACAATGAATTAACTAATTGTTACAAACAACAACATTCATTCTAGCTAACAATTCCTCCTTCTAGCTTCAGTTCCCTGTTCATGTCAACCATTCCTAACATTCCAAAATTTCTATCCTCCACATTTAAAGCTGTTTTATTACATTCAAGAGTACATAATAACTAAGAGTGTGACGAGCATGCAGTTTACGAGCCGGCTGGCAGGATCTGCAAAATAACGGCTGACAAGCCTCCCTCGAGAAAATTCAGCTACATGCTTTAATTTTTTCAGCAGCTTGCTGTTTTGTGGTTGTTTTAGGCGAATGGATAAAAGCGGAAAATGCGATTCGACTGAACATTTCGGTGAAGTCGCTTCGATTCACGCTCAGCTACATTAGCATGCTAGAAAACGATAACATGTATCACTTCATGCGGGGCAATCAAAGCTCCGATGTTACGGCGAGTCGGGCAGAACTGATATCCCTGGAAATACATTTCTATGAAGGCAATATTGCTATTAATATTCATTAGTAATGAACAATTAAATTAAATTAATTAATTAATTGATTAAAAACTAGTGAACTAGTCTACAATGAGTTATTTAATTATCGAGTAATTTTCTGGTTAGCTAAACTGTTACATTAGCGTTTAGATTAACCTAATTACTTAAGTATCACTTAATTGTTTAAGTAATCGGGTGTAGGGAATTTAAGATTTTATTCCCTTCAAATTTGTGAAATTTGTTTGTCGCATTGAACATCAAAACGAGCTCTTTAGTTTTCCAAATATCCCGTACTTGCATTTTCAATATTCCTGTCCAAATTTGTCTTCCTTTAAAATTTCCTATTCCAGAAGTGCTTCACAAATATTCGAAACTGGAAAAACTGCTGTCGGATTTGGCATTTTCGGCTGATGAAATCATTGAAAACGCTTCGATTTCCGATATCAGCAACGGGGTATCGATCCATAGTTTGGTCACTTTGCAGGGAGTCTGCTACCAGGTTCTGCCGAAACGGCAGCTTAGCGACTTGGAGGTATAAGATAGAAATGGAATCTAGAAATTTGCAAGGAAGCTAAATTTATGACCGCACTTGGTCCTTCATATCACTTTTATGATTAACAATAATTAAATTAATCTATGTATCTTAGTTAAAAGCTTGAACTAAGCTGTAAAACTCGAAAGCTTTTAAAAACTTTTAAAGGCTATAAAACTTTTCTGATCACCATCATTACTGAGTGAGTCAACAAAAAATTGGAATTTGGTGTATAATTACAACATTATAGCTACTAACATTATATTAAACTATAATTTGTACGAGATTTAAGTTTAATAATTCATACTCTAATTTATCAAATCCATTGTAATTTTATTGCGACATAATCATTTGCAAATGGCTTATTAGTTTTATCTTTTAGAAGAGACTAGATCAAATTTATCTATTACATTTATTTGGATTTTTAGATGAGATTTATTTAGATTTATTTTAGATTCGAGACGCCACCTTTCGCCTGTTCATTCGATACAGGCGACCGGTGCTGGGAGGTTGGCCGCGCACGGAGCCGCTCTATATCGGTGAAGGGAGCAATTCGATCTACCCGGACGGGAAGATTCGATTTGTGCCGACGATGAACTATCTCGTTCATCTGCAGCCGATGTATTTCCAGCGAGTATCGACCAAGCGAAGTCGATGCAGGCATTGGACAGAGTCGGATCGGTCGGAGTGTCTGCTGAATTGTCTGAATGAAAAGGGTCCGACAAATTATTTTGTTAATTATTTAATTAATTTTTCCGAATCAACAAATTCAGAATTGAGCAATTACTAATTGACAAATGGCTTCGGTTACTTGGTACTTTTGGATAAAACTGAAATATTACTCAATCTTTAATCTTTAATGTTTAATTTGTTTCCAAAACATTCATGACTTAATGCCTGCAAGCAGTGAAGAACCTTCAACTAACACAAACCCTTTCCACTAATAGGTTAACTCATTTAGACCTCCAAGTGGTGTCAAATTTAGATTTCCAATTTTAGATTTTTGATTTTAATTCTAGGTTGCGCCGGCCGATGCAAAATTTTCATCCCCGGCTCCGGGTTCAACATCACATCGCTGTGTTCCTCGCTGTCCTCCATTGACAGCTGTTTTCATCGGGCTGATCTATCTTCCGTGGCGGATCAGTGCTATGTCGGCTGCGACCCTCCTTGCTCCAGCTGGCATTATCAGCCCACGATATCGCCGCTGGGACCATCCACGACGTTTCAGCATAGTAAGGTGGTCTTTCTACGCTAACCTAATTTGCATATTCAAGAGTCCTTTGTAGATTTATACAGGTTTTAAAAGCTGCCAAAATCTGCTATCGGTACCAGGTACACTTGCTCTGCACACTAACGGCTGACTAACCTCAGAAATGTGTAGATAAGAGAGAATGTGCTAGCTGTCACACCTTTTTCTATTTCATACATGGGTAAACATGGGGAGGGGATCTGGAAGGTCAAAGACCCAGCCCGGACGAAGAAGGAGACATACCGACGTCAGAAACAAGGGTGGGAAAAGTTGGGCAAGAGCTAAGCAAAACTTACCAGACAAATATGAAGGTTTCTACATATATACCACCTTTTAAAAATTTGATACCCAGTTCATGGTTACTAATGTTTACTAAATTGTTTAGACACATCCCACGTGACCATGGAATACCAGTTTCTGTACATCAACCCTTCCACCAGTCTCAGCATAGTACAGTTCAAGACCTACAGTTGGGAAACCCTGGTCAGCAATTTGGGCGGCAATCTGTCGCTATGGTTCGGCGCCTCGGCACTTTCACTGGTTCATGCCCTATTCTTTTGCTTCTATCTGGTCACACTGCGAAAGCGGTACAGGACCAGCTACGAGGACGTGGAGACTGTATCACAGGTGGCGGGAAAATAGAGCAGATCTCAGATGGCCGAATGGTTAGGCTGATTGACTGCCGCGCGGCCAACTCGGCGGTTCGATCCTCGCCCTGGACACTTTTCTTCACATCCTTCAATCCTGTTTTTTGAAACATTGAGTGATTCTGAACTAAACTAAATTGAGTACAGAACTAAACAATTATGTGCATTAAGAAACGGGAATTTATAGGATAAACGGGTTATTTAAAGTTTGGTCGATAAATGTGTAGTTTTATTCGACTCATGTGTGAGTGTGCGAGTATAAGTGTGATTGTAGTTAATTGTCGTCGATTGTATTTTACAAAATGTAACATCACAAATAATATACAAAAATACTGTAAAAAATGACACTTCAACCAAACCTCTAAAAAAGAACTGTTACAATAACAATAAGTCAAAAGGCATCAAGTGGTTCCCGCCCGTCATATTTCCGTTTATACAATGAGCTTAGTACTTTTTGTAAATGTATGCAGTTTCTAGCTTTTCGCCGATTATAACTGTTTCCCAGCTCATCAATAGCTTTCGATTGATACCACTACAAGCTCGATTGGACAAAGTTCAATTTTCACTCATTTTGACCATTTTTGTCCCTTTTTTGTCTCCGTAGCTCATTTTTCCGACATTTACACGCTTTGGCCCTATTACAACTTTTTATCTACGCAACGAGAGGTTTCGAATGACGCCCACATTAACCCAATCGGACAACTTTTAATTTTGACCCATTTTGACCGTTTTTGGCCATTTTTGACCCCTTTGAGGCTCCGTAGCTCATTTCTCCTACATTTTGGCGCTTTACCCCTATTATAACTTTTTACCTACGCAACGAGAGCTTTCGAATGATACCCATATTGGGGGGTTTTCGTCACTTTCAATTTTGACCCATTTTGACCGGTTTTTACCATTTTTGACCCTTTTGGGGCCCCGTAACTCATTTGTCCTACATGTTGGTGCTTCGGCCCTATTACAACTTTTTATCTACTCAACGAGAGCTTTCGAATGACATCGGTATCGACCGGATCCGACAATTTTCAATTTTGACCCATTTTGACCTGTTTTTGGCCATTTTTGACCCCTTTGAGGCCCCGTAACTCATTTTTCCTACATTTTGACGCCTTGGCCCTATTACAACTTTTTCTCCACGCAACGAGAGCTTTCGAATGATATCCATATTGAGGGGGTTTCCGTCACTTTCAATTTTGACCATTTGCAGCATCACCGTATCGAGTACTTGCATATGCGCAGCACTATTGTACCCAAGTACCCGGAGGGTCTTCCCGCATCGGGTGCCACCCTACATGCAAAATTTCAGGCCAACTAATTGACTCTAGCTCGAGATAAAGGCGGAAAACCCCTTCAAACGGCCGTTTTGGCCGTTTTTGGCCATTTTTGACCCTTTTTCGCCTCATAACTCAAAATAGGTACATTTTCAGGCCTTGACCCAATCACAACTTTTTCATTACTCGCCGAGAGCTTTCGAATGATACCAAAATTAGCTCATTTGGACAACTTTTTTATTTTACTCATTTTTACTCACGGGGGTGCTCCGGGAGCACCTCTGCTCCCCCGGGGCTCCCCGCGCTTCCGGGAGCAGTTCAAGTCAAGACCTTCAAAATGAGGTATCAACCACCTCTCTACCCCTTCCCAATCTCGAGATAGACAGGGGGGACACGAAAATGTGAACAATAATAATAAGAAGAACTAGCGCTACTGCAAGAATGTGTTGCCCACAACATTTTTTTCTGTTTATTTTTGTGTCATAACTTTCGCTAGACGCATTTTCAGAAAATGTCGCAAGAAAGAAAGTTGCTCAGCTCGACGAACTCTTTCATTTGAGTACCATATCGAAAACAATTGGAGATTTTTTTCAAAATCCGGAATTTTCCGGATCGAATATCTCGAAATCCGGAAATTTTCCGGAAATTTCGATTCCAGTTTCGAAATCAGCGTGGTCGAATTACCCTATGACCAACTTTTAAGCAAAATCGGAGACAAAAAATTTTTAAGTCCAAAATCCGGGTTTTCGTGAATTCCCGGATTTTCAATTTTTCGGCCATAACTTTCGCTAGACGCGTTTTCGGAAAATGTCGCAAGAAGGTAAGTTGCTCAGCTTGACGAGATCTTTCATTTGAGTACCATATCGACCACTTTTGAAGAAATTTTTCAAAATTCGGAATTTTCCGGGTCGAATATCTCGAAATCCGGAAATTTACCGGAAATTTCGATTTCAGTTTCGAAATCAGCGTGGTCGAGTTACCCTATGACCAACTTTTGAGCGAAATCGGAGACAAAAAATTTTTGACCAAATTCCGGATTTTGAAATTTCCCCTTGGTCCCCCCTTACCAACCGAAAAATTCCGGGATTCACCATTCCCGGAATCCGGAAGGTATCGGAGCCATCTTGCTTCCCGGAGATGTCCTAGTCAAGGGCTTCAAAATAAGGTATCAACAACCCCTGTACCCCTTTCCAATCTCGAGATCTAGGGGGGGGACAGACGGATAATAATAATAATAATAATAAGTCAAAAGGCATCAAGTGGTTCCCGCCCGACATTTTCCCCGAGCACTTGGGCTTATTTTCTGTGATTAGACTTGTTTTCAGGCTTTGCCACTATTACAACTTTTTATCTGCGCAACGAGAGCTTTCGATTGATACCAGAATCAACATTAACCGACAACTTTTAATTTTGACCCATTCTGACCGTTTTTGGCCATTTTTGACCCCTTTGAGGCTCCGTAACTCATTTTTCCTATATTTTGGCGCTTTACCCCTATTATAACTTTTTACCTACGCAACGAGAGCTTTTGAATGATACCCATATTGGGGGATTTCCGACAACTTTAATTTTGACCCATTTTGACCGGTTTTGGCCATTTTTGACCCCTTTGAGGCTCCTGTAACTCATGTTTCCTACATTTTGACGCTTTGGCCCTATTACAACTTTTTATCCACGCAACGAGAGCTTTCGAATGACACCGGTATCAGCCGTATTCGACAATTTTCAATTTTGGCCCATTTTGACCGTTTCGGCCATTTTTGACCCCTTTGGAGCCCCGTAACTCATTTTTCCTACATTTTGACGCTTTACCCCTATTACAACTTTTTACCTACGCAACGAGAGCTTTCGAATGATACCCATATTGGGAGGTTTCCGACAACTTTTAATTTTGACCCATTTTGACCGTTTCTGGCCATTTTTGACCCCTTTGGAGCCCCGTAACTCATTTTTCCTACATGTTGACGCTTTACCCCTATTACAACTTTTTACCTACGCAACGAGAGCTTTCGAATGATACCCATATTGGGGGGTTTCCGTCACTTTCAATTTTGACCATTTGCAGCATCACCGTATCGAGTAATTGCGAATTGCCTGATACTATGGAACCCTGGTGCCCGGAGGGTCTTCCCGCATCGGGCGCCATCCTACATGCCAAATTTCAGGCCAACTAGTTGACGCTAGCTCGAGATAAAGGCGGAAAACCCCTTCAAACGGCCGTTTTGGCCGTTTTTGGCCATTTTTGACCCTTTTTCGCCTCATAACTCAAAATAGGTACATTTTCAGGCCTAGACCCAATTACAACTTTTTCATTACTCGCCGAGAGCTTTCGAATGATACCAAAATTAGCTCATTTGGACAACTTTTTTATTTTACTTATTTTTACTCACGGGGCTGCTCCGGGAGCACCTCTGCTCCCCCGGGGCTCCCCGCGCTTCCGGGAGCAGTTCAAGTCAAGACCTTCAAAATGAGGTATCAACCACCTCTCTACCCCTTCCCAATCTCGAGATAGACAGGGGGGACACGAAATTGTGGACAATAATAAGAATAAGAAGAATAATAAGAATAATAAACATGTCCAGAACATAGGGTTCCAAACCCTTTGGAAAAGGGCGGGAACCCAATAAGTCAAAAGGCATCAAGTGGTTCCCGCCCGACATTTTCCGTTTATAGTACGGGCTCATTTTCTGGTAAAGTATTGAGATTAGCATTTTGCGTCTATTACAACTTTTTATCTACTCAACAAGAGCTTTCGAATGACATCGGTATCGATCGGATCCGACAATTTTCAATTTTGACCCATTTTGACCTGTTTTCGGCCATTTTTGACCCTTTTGGGGCCCCGTAACTCATTCTTCCTACATTTTGACGCCTTGGCCCTATTACAACTTTTTATCCACGCAACGAGAGCTTTCGAATGATATCCATATTGAGGGGGTTTCCGTCACTTTCAATTTTGACCATTTGCAGCATCACCGTATCGAGTAATTGCGAATTGTGTGAAACTATGGTACCCAGGTTCCCGGAGGGTCTTCCCGCATCGGGTGCCACCCTACATGCCAAATTTCAGGCCAACTAGTTGACTCTAGTTTGAGATAAAAGCGGAAAACCCCTTCAAACGGCCGTTTTGGCCGTTTTTGGCCATTTTTGACCATTTTCGGCCTCATAACTCAAAATGGGTGCATTTTCAGGCCTTGACCCTATTACAACTTTTTCATTACTCGCCGAGAGCTTTCGAATGATACCAAAATTAGCTCATTTGGACAACTTTTTTATTTTACTCATTTTTACTCACGGGGGTGCTCCGGGAGCACCTCTGCTCCCCCGGGGCTCCCCGCGCTTCCGGGAGCAGTTCAAGTCAAGACCTTCAAAATGAGGTATCAACCACCTCTCTACCCCTTCCCAATCTCGAGATAGACATGGGGGACACGAAATTGTGGACAATAATAATAAGAATAAGAATAATAATAATAAGTCAAAAGGCATCAAGTGGTTCCCGCCCGACATTTTTCCGTTTATAGAATGAGTTTATAATATTCGGGGTCCCATAACTCATTTGTCCTATATTTTGACGCGTTAACCCTATTACGACTATTTATCTACGTAACGAGAGCTTTCGAATGATACCCATATTGTTGGGTTTCCGTTACTTTCAATTTTGACCCATTTTGACCGGTTTTGGCCATTTTTGATCTCCTTGAGGCTCCGTATCTCATTTTCCCCACATTTTGGTGCGTTGGCTCTATTACAACTTTTTATCTACGTAACGAGAGCTTTCGAATGATACCAATATTAGGCAGTTTCCGTTACTTTCAATTTTTACCCATTTTGACCGTTTCTGGCCATTTTTGACCCCTTTGGAACCACGTAACTCATTTTTCCTACATTTTGACGCTTTGGCCCTATTACAACTTTTTATCCACGCAACGAGAGCGTTCGAATGACACCGGTATCAGCCGTATCCGACAATTTTCAATTTTGGCCCATTTTGACCGTTTCTGGCCATTTTTGACCCCTTTGGAGCCCCGTAACTCATTTTTCCTACATTTTGACGCTTTACCCCTATTACAACTTTTTACCTACGCAACGAGAGCTTTCGAATGATACCCATATTGGGAGGTTTCCGACAACTTTTAATTTTGACCCATTTTGACCGTTTCTGGCCATTTTTGACCCCTTTGGAGCCCCGTAACTCATTTTTCCTACATTTTGACGCTTTACCCCTATTACAACTTTTTACCTACGCAACGAGAGCTTTCGAATGATACCCATATTGGGGGGTTTCCGTCACTTTCAATTTTGACCATTTGCAGCATCACAGTATCGAGTAATTGCGAATTGCGTGACACTATGGTACCCAGGTGTCCGGAGGGTCTTCCCGCATCGGGTGCCACCTACATGCCAAATTTCAGGCCAACTAGTTGACTCTAGCTCGAGATAAAGGCGGAAAACCCCTTCAAACGGCCGTTTTTGGCGTTTTTGGCCATTTTTGACCCATTTTAGCCACATAACTCAAAATAGGTACATTTTCAGGCCTAGACCCAATTACAACTTTTTCATTACTCGCCGAGAGCTTTCGAATGATACCAAAATTAGCTCATTTGGACAACTTTTTTATTTTACTTATTTTTACTCACGGGGCTGCTCCGGGAGCACCTCTGCTCCCCCGGGGCTCCCCGCGCTTCCGGGAGCAGTTCAAGTCAAGACCTTCAAAATGAGGTATCAACCACCTCTCTACCCCTTCCCAATCTCGAGATAGACAGGGGGGACACGAAATTGTGGACAATAATAAGAATAAGAAGAATAATAAGAATAAGTCAAAAGGCATCAAGTGGTTCCCGCCCGACATTTTTCCGTTTATAGAATGAGTTTATAATATTCGGGGTCCCATAACTCATTTGTCCTACATTTGGACGCCTTAGCCCTATTACAACTTTTTATCTACGTAACGAGAGCTTTCGAATGATACCAATATTAGGCAGTTTCCGTTACTTTCAATTTTTACCCATTTTGACCGTTTTTGGTCATTTTTGACCATTTTGCGGCCTCGTATCTCATTTTTCCCACATTTTGGTGCGTGGGCACTATTGCAACTTTTTATCCACACATCGAGAGCTTTCGAATGGTATCCATATAGGGGGTTTCCGACAACTTTTAATTTTGGCCATTTTGACCGTTTCTGGCCATTTTTGACCCCTTTGGAACCACGTAACTCATTTTTCCTACATTTTGACGCTTTGGCCCTATTACAACTTTTTATCCACACAACGAGAGCTTTCGAATGACACCGGTATCAGCCGTATCCGACAATTTTCAATTTTGGCCCATTTTGACCGTTTCTGGCCATTTTTGACCCATTTGGAGCCCCGTAACTCATTTTTCCTACATTTTGACGCTTTACCCCTATTACAACTTTTTACCTACGCAACGAGAGCTTTCGAATGATTCCCATATTGGGGGGTTTCCGTCACTTTCAATTTTGACCATTTGCAGCATCACCGTATCGAGTAATTGCTAATTGCCTGACAATATGGAACCCAGGTGCCCGGAGGGCCTTCCGCATCGGGTGCCACCATACATGCAAAATTTAAGGCCAACTAGTTAACTCTAGCTCGTGATAAAGGCGGAAAACCCCTTCAAACGGCCGTTTTGGCCGTTTTTGGCCATTTTTGAACCTTTTTCGCCTCATAACTCAAAATGAGTACATTTTCAGGCCTTGACCCAATTACAACTTTTTCATGGCTCGACGAGAGCTTTCGAATGATACCAAAATTAGCTCATTTGGACAACTTTTTTATTTTACTCATTTTTACTCACGGGGCTGCTCCGGGAGCACCTCTGCTCCCCAGGGGCTCCCCGCGCTTCCGGGAGCAGTTCAAGTCAAGACCTTCAAAATGAGGTATCAACCACCTCTCTACCCCTTCCCAATCTCGAGATAGAGGGGGGGGACACGAAATTGTGGACAATAATAATAATAATAATAATAAACATGTCCAGAACATAGGGTTCCAAACCCTTTGGAAAAGGGCGGGAACCCAATAATAAACATGTCCAGAACATAGGGTTCCAAACCCTTTGGAAAAGGGCGGGAACCCAATAAGTCAAAAGGCATCAAGTGGTTCCCGCCCGACATTTTCCGTTTATAGTACGGGCTCATTTTCTGGTAAAGTATTGAGATTAGCATTTTGCGTCTATTACAACTTTTTATCTACTCAACAAGAGCTTTCGAATGACATCGGTATCGATCGGATCCGACAATTTTCAATTTTGACCCATTTTGACCAGTTTTCGGCCATTTTTGACCCCTTTGTGGCCCCGTAACTCATTTTTCCTACATTTTGACACTTTGGTCCTATCACAACTTTTTATCTACGCAACAAGAGCTTTCGAATGATACCCATATTGAGGGGGTTTCCGTCACTTTCAATTTTGACCATTTGCAGCATCACCGTGTCGTAGTAATTGCGAATTGTGTGACACTATGGTACCCAGGTGCCCGGAGGGTCTTCCCGCATCGGGTGCCACCCTACATGCCAAATTTCAGGCCAACTAGTTGACTCCAGTTCGAGATAAAAGCGGAAAACCCCTTCAAATGGCCGTTTTGGCTCGTTTTTTGCCATTTTTGATCATTTTCGGCCTCAAAACTCCAAAATGGGTGCATTTTCAGGCCTTGACCCTGTGACATAACTTTTTTCGTATTGATTTCCGTTGAGAGCTTTAACGATACCAAAATTAGCTCATTTGACAACTTTTTTATTTTACTCATTTTTAGTCATAAAAGGTTTCCCGGCGTTCTTCTGCTCCCCCGCTCCTCCCTGCGCTTCCGGGAGCAGTTCAAGTCAAGACCTTCAAAATGGCGGTTTCAACCACTTTTCTACCCCTTCCCCAATCTCGAGATAGACATGGGGGACACGAAATTGTGATAATAATAATAAGAATAAGAATAATAATAAAAAGTCAAAAGCATCAAGTGGTTCCTGCCCGACATTTTTCCGTTGATAGAATGAGCTGGCAATATTCGGGGTCCCATAACTCATTTGTCCTATATTTTGACGCGTTAACCCTATTACGACTATTTATCTACGTAACGAGAGTTTGAATGATACCCATAATATGGGTTTCCGTTACTTT